>CM074306.1:10272635-10297635 GCA_037194245.1 Opsariichthys bidens
GTTTTGACCAGCGGAACCCCCAGGGTCGTGTTGGAGTTAGTAGTGCAGCTGAACTGCTCCCCCTGCTGGTCAACCGCTGTAAGAACCTTCCTCGTTTCCTCAGGTAATGAACCAGGCCGAGGGTCGGCAGAAGAGTCTGGTCCAGTCCATCGAGTCTCTGCCGGCGAGAGGCTCCCTGTCCTGTCTGGATCAGGACCTGCTGCTGCTGAAAGCCACGTCCGCCGCCACGCTGAGCTGCCTGGGAGAATGCCTGACTATATTACAGCACAGCGCCGGACACGCCGGCGGCAGCAGCGCTCAGCCGGGTCACAACCGCGGTGAGTCCGACACGGACGCCCCACAGACTGAAGCGGCCAAAGATCAGGGCGAGGTCGACTGCGGCCCCTGTCCGTATTTAACGGGGCCCATGCAGCTAAACGTTTGCAATAAATGCTGTTGAAGGGCTGTGTGCATGTTCAGTGTCTGTGTGAGTTCATCTGGATTTTGGTTCTTCATTTGTTCTTTCAGTTCTGTGCCTGATTGTATCATTTGTATCTGTGCTCGAGTGTGTAACACGGGTGAAAGCGTCTCTCAGTGCATGATTCGTGTGAGTGTTTGGAATCCCGTTGCTTCCCGATGCTGGATGAACCACATGCCAAAGAAACACACAGGTGCCTGAAAACTCCAACTGGATCCAGTGAAACTTTCAGATCAACCCTGACATGGACTCGGGTGCTTCGCTCTGGGCGTCCAGATCAATCGCCGTGGTTTTATATTTGATTTTGTTTTACGTTTGATCTTTTTTCTTTTTCTTTTTTTATTAACGTTGCTCGACTCGGCCGAACGGGAACTCCTCGATATGAAGGACACATTTGAAGAGAAACGCTCGACTGTTCCTGGTCTGAATATTGTATGTTTGTTTGTTTCTGAATGTTGATCTTCAGATCTCAGGTTCTGTTTCTTGTGTTTGGAGAGAACTTTATTTTCAGCGCTTGTTTGATGCTGTTTTTCTTTTGTACAATATATTTTTGTTCCTCTCTCGCCCTGAATGCTTCAAATTGAGGTGAAAATGAGACCCTGTTGGTATATACTGAATCTGATGTTACAGAAATGAATTAAATTAATTAAAATCCTGAGTTTAGACGACACCTTTAATCTTTAACAGGGCTATTAGGGGTTAGTTATGTGTATTGAGGGGGCGGGGCTGTGAATGGGGCGGGGTTATGACAGAGATGGGGCTGTGAGTGGGTGTGTCTTGGACAGGGGTGGGGCTGTGAGTGGGCGTGTCTTGGACAGGGGCGGGGCTGTGAGTGGGGCAGAACCTGCAGATCCAAACAAGAGGGAAACGGCAATCAGGTAAATATATATTTTGTGTTTTGTTTGCATGATCCGTTCTGTTTTTCATCCCAATGATCAGCCGGAACATTGCACATATTCTGTTCACGTTTGTGCACGAATGTTTCTCTGCATGGTTTGTGTGAGGATTCATGGATTTGTAGAGTATGCTCTATTTGAAAATATTTTCAAATTTACGTTGGCTTGAGATCATCGGTCTTGGCAAAACAAAGTCGAACGAAGCGACTATCTTAATTTTTTGACTTTCTTGTTAAAGGGTTAGTTCACCCAAAATTGAAAATTCTGTCACAATTTCTTTCGTATCTAGAGAACCCAAATGAAGATCTTTTTATTGACATCGAGGAGATTTCGTCCCTCCATTGTCAGTCAATGCAACTGCCACTTTCAAGCCCCAGAAAGGTAGTCAAGATATCAATAAAGTAATCCAGTGCGTTCTCCAATGCGCGTTGGAGATTAATATTTAGTAAATAAAGTGGTAAATCATGCGCTTGCGTCGCTTCATAAAATTGAGGTTCAACCACCGAAGTCACATGGATTACTTTAATGATGTCTTGACTGCCTTTCTCGAGCTTGAAAGTGGTAATTGCGTAAGTCAACGAAGGGAACGAAACCTCTCAGATTTGATCAAAAAGATCTTCATTCGTCTTCCGAAGATGAACGAAGGTCTTAAGGGTGTGGAATGACATGAAGGTGAGTAATTAATGACCATTTTTTTTTTTTTTTTGGGTGAATTAACCCTTTAATAATATCTTCATCCTCGATTTGAAGGAAATGAACAGGTTCAGATTCTAATCTTCTGTTTTCTTTTTGATACATTTGAAATGTAAACCGTAAATGCAGTACAAGAGGCTTTAAATAAATAAAACGATATTACATTTACACATTTTATCCAAAGGTCAATAAATCACAGAGATGAAACATTTACTCATGGCTGAATCTGTCTGAACAGAAGGAAAACTTGACATCTGCTCGTCGGAAATATTATGAGAGCGGACGCCAAGTTCATCCAGCCCTGATGATGCTTTGAACATGAGAATTTATGAGACGTTTGCGCATCAGAAGAGCCTTTCGCATCTTTTCACAACACGCTAAACGGCTGCCAGACCCTCCAAAAGTTTTGAACGAATATAAAACGAATTGGTTATGCTCAGAAAAAGACATTATACATTCATGTAGAGGTCAAAGCAGCTCGTGCTTCTACTGAAAGTTGTGATCAGATATCTTCCCCTGCTAAAAAAAACAACAAAAAAAACTGCGGTGGTTTGCTGGTTTTTATCTGCTTCCCTCTAGTCAGCCAGTTCTAGTTTGAATGCATTTGAATGCATCAGCGCTGACGGACTGAAGAACACCGGCTGAAGGTCACTAATAGATCTGGTTTGGACTTTGATGTGTAACTGCTGACCGCTGGTCATGTGCTCTTCATACCTGCAGGGAACGTTCCTGTATGGACCGTCCCAAAGTCGCCCTCGGAAGAAGGTCTGAGGAACGGTGGTGCTTCTACCCTGAGCTCCACAGAGCCTTCGCCCTCCCTCAGGAAGAAGAGTCTGCTCCAGAACACTGAGGTAAGACCATGTACTGTCTGAGAGTGGAATAACATTATGTATAATATATACACACGAGGCACTACACACACGTTTATGTACTTTAACAGCAGCCTGAGGGAAAAACCAACATTAAAAAGTTGAGTCAAACTAAAGCAAAACACTTCTCACTTTCAATAAAACATCATCTAAACCTCAATAAGAAATTCTGTAGATGTAAGAAAAGTCCATCTGGTTTATAATAAGGATAGTTTTTTTTTCATTTTTCATCATACGCTTTTATCCAAAGCGACTTACCAGGGGAGCAATTAGGGGTTTTGTGTCTTGCTCAAGGGCACTTTAGTCATGGTATCGAAGGTGGAGAGAGTGCTGTTTATTCACAATCCCAACCTTCAATTCCTGCCGGCGTGGGAATCAAACCAGCAACCTTCTGATTACAAGCTCGACTCCCTCACCACTAGGCCACGACTACCCCAAGTCCTGTGTATTCTCGACGACCGTGTGGTGTGTGTGTGTGTGTTCGCAGCAGGATGGGATGGAGGCGATTTCTCCTGACGAGGAGGTGGTGGATTCGGATGATAACGCTGAAGAAGATCTGGGTGTGCTGGAGGAACAGAGGAGCGTCATTCTGCATCTGCTGTCCCAGCTCAAACTCGGCATGGACCTCACACGGGTGAGACCGAACTGCACAACACGTCAGATCAATCACACTTTCATTTTACATGACAGTAAAATGCCTTTTGCGCAGGTTGTTCTTCCCACATTTATCCTGGAGAAGCGTTCACTGCTGGAGATGTACGCTAACTTCATGGCGCACCCGGACCTGTTCCTGTCCATCTCCGCGGGAAACACCCCGGAGGAGCGTATGGTGCGTTTCGTCGAGTACTACATGACCGCCTTCCATGAAGGACGTAAGGGCGCCGTCGCCAAGAAGCCCTACAACCCGGTGCTGGGCGAGACCTTCTGCTGCTCGTGGGCGGTTCCGCGGGAACGCGTCCATCCGCTGAGGGTGGGGCCGCAAGACGTGACCAATCAGGAGGCGACGGGGGCGGAGTCAGAATCTTACAGGGTGCGTTTTGTGGCAGAGCAGGTTTCCCATCATCCTCCGGTGTCTGGGTTTTATTGCGAGTGTGCGCGGAGAAAGGCATGTGCGTCAACGCGCACATCTGGACCAAAAGCAAGTTCATGGGAATGTCAGTCGGCGTCTCCATGGTGGGAGAAGGTGCGTGACGCTCTCTTACACGTGTCGTAACACAATACAAAAAAACTCAGTCTTGTTTAGGCAGTTTTGACCTTTGCCCCTCAGGTGTGTTACACCTGCGGGATCACGGTGAGGAGTACGTGTTTACATTCCCGAGTGCGTTCGCTCGATCCATCATCACCGTGCCGTGGGTGGAGTTGGGGGGAAAGGTCACCATCAGCTGCGCCCAGACGGGATACTCGGCCAGCGTCACATTCCACACCAAACCCTTCTACGGGGGCAAAGTTCACAGGTCAGAGCTGCACTCACGGCGTGTCGGGGAAGATCGGATTTACGAGTTGAACGCTCACGAATGTCAGCACTAAGTCATAATTACGAGTGAGAAATGCTGTATTTGAACTTATTTTTTTATGGAATACTGCAGTATTTATTATAAATGATTTATCCGTGCACATCATTATTGTTTTAAATTCTTGTTCTTGATAATCTTGAATCAGAATAACTTCCCCCTCCTACTTGCAGCGACATCTCTTCTCTGATGGCAACCTGTCACTCACATGAGATCCACCAATAGCAAACCATGACCATCCAATCAATTCCCCACAGACACAATCAAGCTCCGCCCTACATTTGTTCTTGTTTGAGAAGCAGTTTCACTCGTTATACTTCACAATAGGGAAGAAAAGACTTCTGTTTCATGCCAACTTTAAGGTTGGCATTTTTCTTAATGTAACCCCTCTACAGGGGTCTTACTCGACCTGCTCCGAGCGGCCCTCGAACCCAGGTCTTCCGGCCTGGGAGTCGGACCCTCTAACAAGGAGGCTAAAGGCTGCAACCTCTACCGTCAGAGGAGTGAAGTTTACTCGCACAGCAACTACTAGCTGGCCTCTGTTACACTCATCACCCTAAACCTCACTCCCATCCGGGTCACGGCACCAATGTAACCCCTCTACCCGGGTCCAACTTGACCCGCTCTGAGCAGGTCTTCCAGGTCAGAGGGGTGAGGTTTACTCGCACAACAACTACTAGCTGGCCTCCGTTACACTGACCCCCCTAAACCTCACCCCCCATCCGGGTCACGGCACCAATGTAACCCCTCTACCCGGGTCCTACTCAGGTCTTCCAGCCTGGGAGTCTGACGCTCTAACAAGGAGGCTAAAGGCTGCAACCTCTACCGTCAGAGAGTTGAAAAAGCGGTAAAACACACAAGCATTTTTACCCAGCCGTCCAATCACAGTTGAGGAGGGGCGGGACAAATACCACACCAAACAATTCTCACATCCTGCTTGTACAACGGCAGCAGAAATCTAGTTGAATTTAATTTAGAAAAGGTACATTGCCATCTTGCTCCAACCGAAGTGATTTCAACACACCTGACAACTTAGTTACGACTTCCCAACTCATAAATACAAATTTCCCATGAGGTCTTATGTGGTCACGAAATTGAGGGCTTCTTTGTCCAGCATGACCAACTTTAACGCGTGTCAAAATCTTCTCCCTGTTCGCATAGATTCCAATTTTAATTACTGTATTATGAACGCGAGCACTATATTCTGATAATTAAATGAGATGTAAGTGATGATGATGATGAAGGTGTGTTTCAGGGTAAGTGCAGAGGTGAAGCAGAACTCCAGCGGGACGGTTGTGTGTAAAGCTCAGGGCGAGTGGAACGGGACGCTCGAGTTCACGTACAACAGCGGAGAGACCAAAGTCATCGACACCAACAAACTGCCCGTCATCAAGAAGATGATTCGCCCGGTGGAGAAACAGGGCCGGAGCGAGTCCAGGTGATTCTTCACAATAGTATTTTTTACTAAAGTAAATGCAGTCATTAAAAAAGAGACTTCATTAAAAACCAAAATTTATGGTTGTCTTAAACTATTGCAAATCAGATATTCTGCGGGTCTGTGTGTGTTCGAGCTCAGGCGTCTCTGGCAGCACGTGACCGCGGCTCTGAAGGAAGGAAGCGTCGATCTGGCCACTGAACACAAGCATCGGTTAGAGGAAGACCAGCGATCCGGCGAGAGACAGAGAGCCACCAACAACAAGCCCTGGAAACCTAAATACTTCAGCAAAGAGGTGCGTTCGTGACCCAGACCGCCTCAGAAACGACTACAGCAACATATATTCACCTAAAGGATTATTAGGAACGCCATACTAATACTGTCTTTGACCCGCTTTCGCCTTAATTCGACGTGGCATTGATTCAACAAGGTGCTGAAAGCCTTCTTTAGAAATGTTGGCCCATATTGATAGGATAGCATCCTGCAGTTGATGGAGATTTGTGGGATGCACATCCAGGGCACGAAGCTCCCGTTCCACCTCATCCTAAAGATGCTCTATTGGGTTGAGATCTGGTGACTGTGGGGCCATTTTAGTACAGTGTACAACTCATTGTCATGTTCAAGAAACCAGTTTGAAATGATTCGAGCTGGATGGACATGGTCAGAAACAATGCTCAGGTAGGCTGTGGCATTTAAACGATGCCCAATTGGCACTAAAGGGCCTAAAGTGTGTCAAGAAAACACCCCCAGACCATTACACCACCACCACCAGCCTGTACAGTAGTAACAAGGCATGATGGATCAATGTTCTCATTCTGTTTACGCCAAATTCTGACTCGACCATCTGAATGTCTCAACAGAAATCGAGACAGGCAACATTTTTCCAGTCTTCAACTGTCTAATTTTGGTGAGCTCGTGCAAATTGTAGCCTCTTTTTCCTATTTGTAGTGGAGATGAGTGGTACCCGGTGGGGTCTTCTGCTGTTGTAGCCCATCCGCCTCAAGGTTGTGCGTGTTGTGGCTTCACAAATGCTCTGGTTGTAACGAGTGGTTATTTCAGTCAAAGTTGCTCTTCTATCAGCTTGAATCAGTCGGTCCGTTCTCCTCTGACCTCTAGCATCAACAAGGCATTTTCGTCCACAGGACTGCCGCATACTGGACGTTTTTCCCTTTTCACACCATTCTTTGTAAACCCTAGAAATGGTTGTGCGTGAAAATCCCAGTAACGGAGCAGATTGTGAAATACTCAGACCAGCCCGTCCGGCACCAACAACCATGCCACGCTCAAAATTGCTTAAATCACCTTTCTTTCCCATTCTGACCCCTAAATGCATTGAAGCAACTGCCATGTGATTGGCTGATTAGATAATTGCATTAATGAGAAATTGAACAGTTGTTCCTAATAATCCTTTAGGTGAGTGTGTATTCATGTTACAGACCGAGGCAGGTTTGATATGGAGGCTTGTTTCCACCGCAGAATACATTTTTTAATGAATTGTTTGTTCATATCTCACAATTCGGACTTTACAACTTGCGATTGCAAGTTCATAATTCACAATTTTGACTTTTTTCTATGAAGTGTCCGGGTGTTAAACGACACCGTTTTCAACTAAAAATGGAAAACTTTATATGCGTTTTGTCCGTTCTTTTACGACAATGTCGTTTTGGGGGCCTGAAAACGCAAAGTTTTTGAAAACGATACCGTTATCATCTCCGTGAAACACGTGAAACTGTGCAAATGTGTATTGAGCGTTCAGTCTATAGCCGCGTGTTTCTTTACAAAGTGACATCGCCATCTACTGGCCTGGCAGCAGAACACAACGTTTTTAGTAGTTCTCGCGGATCCGTGTAAACGGGGATTGTTTTGAAAACTTTTCAAAAACACAAAACTTTTCCGGTTTTAGTACATTGTTGTCTTGTAAACGTACCCTTAGATAAAAAGTTGCAATTACTTTTTGTTTAATTCCAAGTTTTTATCTCACAATTCAGATTTGAGAGATATAAACTTGGGATTGCGAGAAATAAAGTCAGATTTGCGAGTTACGAACTTTCTTGTTTTTTATTCCGTGGTGGAAACAAACTTCCATACTTTGAAATGTGACCAACTGCAAATCTGAACTAAATATATATAGATCTAGAAAAATGGGACCATTTAGATAGTGATGTCTTTCACTCTCGTGCAGCTAAGATGAAATCGTTGTTTTTCTCGAGTTTTTATTGTGTGAATCTGTGCAGGGTGATGGATGGGTCTACAGAAACCCACTTTGGAAAACACACTGAGATGAAACCTCAGGAGAGAGACGACCGCCGACCAGATCAACACAGGGACTCAAAACAAACAGCAAAAAACAAAGACTGAATAATCATGTATTAAGATGCATCACACTATAGACTGTACAGAAACCAATGTGTATATATGAAAACATGGATGCATAGAATAGACTTTTTTTACACTGTATAAATTATATATTATTTTTCACGATTATCTAACCGAGCCTTTGTGGATATAAACATGTGCACAGTATTAATGTGATCTGCCATTAGATGATTAGTTAACAGAGATGAGATTTTACAAGCAACGCGGACGAGATGTTCACATTCAAACAGTCAGTATCACGAAAACACAAACAGCTCATATTTCACCCAAAAATAAAGAAAAAAATTATTGATAATAAATTAAATTATAAAGTATAATTGCAGAGTAATTTATATAAATAAATAATTTTCTTGCATTGTGAATTTCCCACTTAAATTGTCATTACTGCATATTTTATTTGACTGCATTACAGAAAAAAATATTGTAATATAATACGTTAGTTAAATCAGCATAAAGCGAAACAGCATATACTATCACGATGTATAAATACTTTACAATTTAAATTTTAAATGATAAAATATTCTGTATTTATTTGTTGAGAAGAACTAAATGAAACCGTATTTTGGGGTGAAATATGACCTGCACATGATCTTGACAGATTTGTCAAGATGTTTCCCATGAAACGGAGATTAAAAGACCATGGTGTTTTCGCTAATTAGGTAAGCTAGTGGTCAGTCAGCTGATGATTAAATGAATGACCACATCTGGCCAATCAATATTCTTTCCATGAATCACTGTTAATTCCTAAAGCCTTCCTGACTGAACGCTTTTTGTTAGAACTAATTGGCCATTAAATGAGATTTTACCCGAGAGATTTTACACTCCTCCGCTAAGGATTTCTGATGCACTTTTAATCGAGGCCTTCCCTCAATCCTGTGACTTTATATTAACAGTATTACTCATGTAAAGTCCATTGATTTGAACTGTAGGTTCCCAGCAGTCACTGCTGTATGATCCATGATGCAAGACTTTAAAGGGACAGTACTGTATTCTAAACTATATTCTGGATATAGCTAAAGAAGGGTTCTAAAGCGGTACCTCGGACGTGATTTCTGCTGAGTCTATGGCTTAGTTCACCCAAAAATGATCATTTTGTCATCTGTTAATCACCCTCATGTCATTTCAAACCCATTCTTCAGAACACAAATGAAAATATCCATTTTAAGTCTATTCACCAAAAACTCTGAAAATGTTCTTAAAGGGATAGTTCACCCAGAAATTAAAATTCTGCTCACCCTCAAGTTGTTCCAAACCTGTATGAACTTCTTTCTTCTGCTGAACACGAAAGAAGATCATTTAAAGAATGTCAGTGGCCTAATTAACGAGGGACGTAACATTTTTTGGGGGCTCGTCCGGGATCTCAATTTTTTATATCGTTTACAGAGAGGTCCCGGACGAGCCCCCAAATATGTTACGTCCCTCGTTAATTAGATGTTATTTGTCTAGGACAGTAATTCTTTTTTTCAAACACACACACACACACACACACAAACACACACTCAAACACACACACACACAAACACACAAACAAACACAAACACACCCAAACACACACACACTCAAACACACAAACACACACACACACAAATACACTCAAATACACACACAAACACACTGAAACACACACACAAACACACACACAAACACACACTCAAACACACACTCAAACACACACACACACAAACACACAAACAAACACAAACACACCCAAACACACACACACACTCAAACACACACACACACAAATACACTCAAATACACACACAAACACACACACACACACACAAACACACACTCAAACACACACACACAAACACACAAACAAACACACACACACAAACACATTCAAACACACACACACACACTCAAACACACAAACACACACACACACACACACACACACACTCAAATACACACACAAACAAACACACACACACAAACACACTGAAACACACACACAAACACACACACACACTCTCAAACACACATACACACACAAACACACAAACAAACACACTGAAACACACACACAAACACACTCAAACACTCACAAACACACACACAAACACACACAAACACACACACACACAAACACACACACAAAACACACACACAAACACACACACACACACACACACAAACACACACACACACTCAAACACACTCAAACACACACACAAACACACCCTCAAACAACACACACACACACACAAACACACTCAAACACACACTCAAACAACACACACAAACAACACACACAAACACTCAAACACACACACTCACAAACACACTGAAACACACACACAAACACAAACACACACTCAAACACACACACAAACACAAAAACACACTCAAACACACACACTCAAACACACACACACACAAACACATTCAAACACACACACACACTCAAACAACACACACAAACACACACACACACTCAAACAACACAGACAAACACACACACACTCAAACAAACAAACAAACACACACACACACAAAAGTCCTCAGGAAAAAAATTGGAAGATAAAGTTGTCCTTGGGCTGAAAAAGTTTGAGAAACACTGCTCTAGGAATATTATGAGACATAAATGTTTTGGATGTGTGTGTGTGTGTGTGTGTGTGTGTGAAGACACAGCGAGGGGATTACAAGTGAAAAGGGACGGATGTAGATGCAAATTTGTAATAAATGTCATAATTAATGAATTAATGAATATTTACAACTTAGCAAGAACGAACACAATCAATAACAATCTGGTGGAGAGGAAGGAGCATCTCTAGTTCCTATTGTATTTTTTCCCCATACTATGGAGGTCAATGGGGCTCAACGTCAACAGTTTGGCTGCCCATGTTCTTAAAAATGTCTTCTTTTGTGTTCAGCGGAAGAAAGAAATCATGCAGGTTTCGACAATGATGCTAGAATTTTCTATCCTTTTAAGCTCATCCGGGACTTGAAATAGAGGGACGGAAATCTCTCATGCAAACATTTTCAAGTTGGGTGTGGGTGAGCGATTAATGAGGGAATGAGCATTTTTAGGGGGAACGATCTCTTTAAGGTGCGGTCACATTTACCGTCGCTCGCCGGAAAAAAATGTGCACATATAGAATTCGTCATTTAAAAGTTGGTGACGTGAATTCAGCAAGCTGACCAATAGAAAACTACTTGGTTTCAAAAATGTGTCGCTTCAGCTGCGTTTTGAATGAGACTGTAGATCAGTTTTTGCCCGCGAAATTTGCGGCCGCACCTTCACACAGCAAAATGAACCGTTCATATGGGTGCTGAAATAAACATGCCTTGCTTTTCTCAGAGTGAAATAATTCACAGCAAGACTTTCCAAACGCTGTTGATCATGTGCAACGGAGTAAAACAGAGCAAGAGATATTTTCAAATAAACCTGCCTCAGCACTCACTGCGTTGTTTTTTTTTTCTCTGACATTAAAAACTGTTGAAATGCTAAGAATTAATCACCAAATAATAACAAATAAACTTTCACCGCATTGTCTGCTCGGCTGGTTTGAAGTTATAGCGTCCCCTAGTGAAGATCGGCCGAACTGCAGCGCAAAATCTGCAGTGCACACACACACAAAAAAAAAATCAAAATTCAACTCTGAGCACAAAACATGTTTTATTTGACCTCCATCACAGTCAGCCTACAACTGAAGAAAAGCACAAAGAATAAGGAGCGCTTTACTGCGAAACAAACATGAAATTGTTCCACAGTTTAGAGACGGTATAAAATTACAGAGAAATGTGGACGGATGCAGCATTAAATCCTCTTCACTGTTCAATCGTAGATTTTTGCATATTAAACTGCATTATAAAATCGGAGTTATGAATTACATCTACCACAAAGAGAAAATCCACTCAAAGCCATGAGAAACCGTCCAAACGTCTCGATAATTATTGCATCTTGGATTCACAATCCAAACTAAATGAACAAACTCATAAAGAAATCAGAACAGGTTTATAAAATATTGATACACTAAATGTGACGCATATTTGTCATGCATGAATGAAACAATTTGCACAATGAACAGATTTATGCTTAAATATGTAATAAACCATATATATAAATATGTATGACTGACAAATATGCATCACGTTACGTTCATGTTTATGTTAAAACTGTGTAATCCAAATTTTATATGCAATTCAAATACATCAATTTTACAGTTTTTTTTTTCAATCGCGAACAAGCATCGTTCAATACTGAAAGCACACTTTCAAAACCCTTCAGCGAAACAGAAGTCAACGCATTGCTTTCAGACCAAATGCATTCAGTGACACACGTTTCAAAACTCAGGAACTCTTTTCCCGTTCGTGCTCCACAACATGCGAAATACTGTGGATTTTCCCGCACATTTTTCTAATGCTGACACACTGCATTCAAAAACGCATTCAAAACAGAATGACGGCAAATTCCAAGCAGTCGTTATTTTAAAATATTCTCAATTTTCTAGCCAAAAATTTTAAAAATAATCATTACAAGCTAATTGCAATTTTAGCTGAAATTCCAGCCCATCCCAGGTGGAAGATTTACGACCGCCATCCACATGACCGGATGACTTTACTGGACACATTTCTCCGGAAGACGGTCAGGGATGGATTGGACATTCCAGGAGGAGACGACATCAGATGTGATGTTGATGAGAGAGAGTCGACTAGAACCATCACTGTAATGAACAGCTACAAATATTGTTACAGTAATGTGTGGAATGTTCTTTTTCATTATCATTGCAGCCCTGGAGTTTTTACCTTTTGCTTATAATTTTCAAGTACTATATTCATATAAAACAACTGAAATTTTGATTAATTTCTGATTCGTTTGTGTTACAAATGCTTTCAATAAAGTGAAATTGTGTTCCAGTATTCTATATGAAGAACTGATTCATGTGGAAAATCGTTGAAACTTTAAAAAAAAAGAAAAGCTCATCGATGATGTAATGCTTCCTGTCGTCGGTGTTTTTTAGGTCTGAATGAAATGTGTGTTTTCTCAATGAGAAATGTTGATCTGAGTGAGTTTTGGAGGTGAGATGAACAGTTTGGCCAACATTCATGCAGTTTTGAAAATGTGCTTTCAGTACTGAACGATGCTTGTTAGCAATTGAAAAAAAACTATAAATGTAGGCCTCGATATTTTTTTTTTTTTTTTTGAGTGTATTTGTAATTTTTCCGCTCAGCAACAGTCAGAACATGAGCTCTTTGGTTCAAACACCTTCATTCTCCTTCCCTTTCTGTCATATAAAAACAATCCCTTTCGTATCAAACACATGTTCAAGTATGAAAGATAATCACCAGACACCTGAGATCCGGTTTAGTTCAGTCTAGTCCAGTTCGCTTCTGTTTCCGGTTTAATCTCCTGCCTTTCTTCAGAACCAGCTTGTTTTTAATGAATCCGCGTCTCCTCCTGGATGCCTGCACAGATCGACAGCGATCAAACCAACGTCGGCTGACGGAAACCAGCGTGAGTTTAAAGATCTCGTACCTTCCGTTTGCGTTTGTTGGCGGCGCCGGCGACTCGAGGCTCGCGCTCCCGCCGCGGCCGGTTCTCCGGATCTTTGACTCTGTATATCCGGACGAGCCAGTGCTCGGAGCTGAACGCTTCCTCCAGGTGCTTCAGCCTGACGTCCTTGTCTCCGATCTCGGCGTTGCGCGTCCGGTCGAATCCCGGAGGAGTTCTGAAGTCCAGCTGAACGGAGAGAGAAACACGTTAGACGTCACGCGAGCTCCTGACCGGACACGGTTCAGATCGCGCGAGCAGCATCCACCTGCATTTCTCCGAAGCGATAGTAGGACATCTTGTACATCAGACAGTCGAGCAGCGCCGGAGACGCGGCTTTATCCACCCGGAACTCTCCCTGCGGCGAGAAGAAATCGCTCTCCTGACCACAGACACAAACACACTCGTTACAACGCTCTGACATCCGACATTAAATGCAAATGTAAAAATGTCGATGCCGCCCACGAGGCTATCGGCGCGACTCACCCGCACGTCTCCAGGATGTTCGCCCTCGGCGATCCTCACCATCCACAGGAACTTGTTGATGTCGTCGCTGGCGTATCCGATCACGCCTCCGAAGACGATCAGCACGTAGTCCACGTCCAGCAGCCTCATGATGTCATACGCCGTGCTCTCATTGGACGCCATGGCTTTCCCCACCTGAGAGAGCCAATCAGAGAGAGGGAATCAGACTTCCTGCGGATCGGCGTCTCTTCCCGTGGCGCGGGCGTCTCACCAGGGCGATGTGGCTGTTGTTCCAGGTGTTGTTGTCCACTAGTGTGGTTCTGTTGGCCATGCCTGCGATCTGATACCCATAATCCCACCAGCTCATGATGCGCGAGTGTTGGCCGGTGTTGAGCCGCAGCCAATAGTACGCCTCCCTGAAATCATCCAGGATGTTGCGCGAGCTGATGAAACATAGGGATATATATATATATATATATATATAACTAGGGCTGGGTGGGTTACTTTTACAATGTATTTCACTACAGATTACAAAATACATGCTTTAAAAAGTCATTTGTAACGTATTTCGTTACATTACTCAAGTTTAGTCACTTCATCTAAATACTTTAGAACACTTTGGAAGTGTGAAACAAACACAAAAAAGGTTTTATCTCACAATTCTGACTTTTTCCCTCAGAATTGTGTGATATAAAGTTGCAATTGTGAGTTATAAAGTCAGAATTATGAGATATAAACTCACAATATTGAGAAAAGTCAGAATTATGAGATATAAACTCACATACTAAATTCACAATTTCAAGAAAAAAAGTCATTATTACAAGTTTAAATCTCCCAATTCTGACTTTATAACTTGCAATTTTGAGTTTAAATCTCGCAATTCTGAGAAAAAGAAGTCAGAATTGTGAAACACAAACTCACAATTGTGAGAAAAAGTCACAGTGACGAGTGAATTATAAAATGACTCCCAAAACATGAAAACAGTGGAAAACATGAAACTGAACTCGTCTTTTTCAGACGGTCAGAGTCAGAGAATCACCAATCGCTGTTTAAATGACATTAAAACTCAAAGTAATCACTTTGGTAATCTAAAACACTTTTCAGATGGAACTGTAATCTGATTACCGCCCATTTAAAATGAAACACAGTCACTCAAATCTTGTATTTTAAATACGGAACTAAGTTACTTGTATTTCGTTACTCCCCAACCCTGTCTATATATACATATATGTGTGTGTGTGTGTGTGTGTGTTGGTACCCGTCGTGGTTGTATGAGGCCAGAACGACACTGGGACTGGAGTAGGCGTTACTGGTGACCCATGTGCAGTGAACAGTGAACATGAGCAGCAGCAGCAGCAGCAGGACGCTGACCAGACTCTTGATGTTCGAACCCAAACCCTCTTCACACGCCACCTGCTTCCGCACCTTACCAGGCTGAAACACACACACACACACACACAGACAGTCTGATCACCAGCAGGGGGCGACAAACATCACTTTAACACAGAACATGTTTGATCTTCCTCTGAACGATTCATGAAGGCATTATTATAAACCTTTTTATTTATATATAAATCTTTCTCATAAAATTTGTTTATATTTTTGTATCAATTATTTTATTAAAAATATATATTTTTATTTTTTAGTATTATTATTATTTATAAATAAATGTATATATTTTATAATTAGTCATTTATATATTGTTTATATATTTTCCACATCTTAAATATGTAATATAAAGTTTATAAACAATTATACATTTATTATATATTGATAATACTAAATGTATGTTTTTATTAATTATTTATAAATAAATGTATATTAATAATTAAAATTTATAAAATAAATAATTTTGATAAATATATCAAAAATATAAAAAAGTTCATACTTAGTATAAATTTATTTTATGTTCTATATAATAAAATATAATTTATTTATATAGTATTTATAAATAAATGTATATTAATAATTAAAATTTATAAAATAAATAATTTTAATAAATATATCAAAAATATAAAAAAGTTCATATTTAGTATAAATTTATTTTATGTTCTATATAATAAAAATAGAATTTATTTATATAGTATTTATAAATAAATGTATATTGATAATTGAAATGTATAAAATAAATAATTTTAATAAATATATCAAAAATATTAAAAAGTTCATATTTAGTATAAATTTATTTTATGTTCTATATAATAAAAATATAATTTATTTATACAGTATTTATAAATAAATGTATACATCTTAAAGTGTATATAACTTTCTCCAACTCTGAAATATATAATTTAAACTTATCTAATTATATCATATTTATTATATTTTATTATACACTTTATACAATAAAAATAGACATTTATTCATAAATTAGTCAACAAATTTCTACACGTCTGAAATATATAAATATGTGCAGGATCAAGTCATTTTTGCAGTTTAGTTTTTAATAATTGTCTAGTTGAGTTGTGAAATCAAGGCGTCGCGTTAGTGAAACTTTTCACAGGCCAAAACGATCGACAGCGAAGTTGCTTTTAAACGTGGTGAACTGAGCTAAAAAACCTGAACCTGGTGCGAAATCTGCACGGAGAAATATTTTACTCTTCTGGATCTGGATTGACCAGATTCCAATTGAAATGACTTTCACAGTGCAGCAAACTTTCATTCTAAAAGATTAAACTCCCGTTTTCCATCAAATTAAACATTCACAAACATCACGTGGCTGATCAAGCGTTTGAGAATCATCTGCGTTTCTAGATTCCTCGTGTGAACCTTCTCATACAGACTCCCAGAGTTCCTCCGGTCGTCTTCAGCCGGAGGGTCGTCGCTCAGATAGCGCTCGAACACGCTGGAGAACGCCACGGCCGACAGCACGCACACCACCGGCGTCAGAGTCAGCATGAGACGGACCATCACACCGGCGAAATACACCGCGCTGACGGCGTACAGCACCACTGGAGGGCGGCAGAGAGACTCACGTCAAACACGAGACGCTCAACCCCGGACCTGAAGGACAGCAGCCGTACCGAACACGCGCTCGTCGCTGATGTTTCTGATGCAGAACCAGAGGCCTGCGGGGAAGGTGCACACCAGGACGTGAAGATCAAAGAAGAAGGAGACCCAGGTGGTGGGCTGATGCTCCGATACCGACGCGATGATCGGAATATGAACCTTGGCGTAGCTGCACACAGAAAAACATGTCCTCGAATGACCTCAAGAGTAGACTTTTGTGCCTGTGAAGAACTGGACAGTACCTTAGATGCCATTCCAGAGTTAAATCTAGTTGATGTTTAATACGTAAAGTTTAAATCACTAGCTGTGAGGGGACGTGTCTGAAGTTTCAGCTCAAAATACCCTACAGATCATTTATTATAGCATGTTGGGAATGCCCATTTTTGAGTGGAAGGAAAAACATGACATTTTCGTGAGTGTGTCTTTAAATGCAAATGAGCTGCTGCTCCCCGCCCCCTTTCCAGAAGAGGGCGGAGCCTGTGCAGCTTACGCCTCTGCTAAAAACTAAGAAAACATGTGTTTGGTTTTGATTCTCATCTCAATTGTGATCGCACTCATGCGTCATTAAGAAAGGTAATTATTTATATGCGAGAAAACAGTTTAAACTTCTAATATGTGGATTTCTCAGTGCACAAATCGAAAGCTGACTGTCAGACGGTGTCCTGTGAGTATCAAACAAAGTTCGCTTTTACGTCTTATGGCGTTTAAACAGTCAAAAACACACACAGTTCAGATAAACAGTCTGTGAACATAAACTGCAGCGAAAGAAATCACATGTGTGATTGAATAACTTCAGTAGCTTTAATAAGAATATGTGTCTTGCACTCAGTCGGGGGAGGAGCTAAGCTAATAGGGCAGAGTCCGTCATCAGTTGTGGGCGGGGCTTCAATACTCTTATGTAAGAGTAGAGGAAATCTGGAACTGTGACCATTTTTAACCATTTGTCTTCAAACAATTTTGCATAATAGGTCCCCTTTAAACTAATCAAGCCCGTCCTGAATCCGCTCATTAATGATGTTTTTAATTGTAAATGTTGTGAATTTTTACCCCGTGTCCCAGAGTGAGTAAAAGCGTCCACTCCACGGAGCGATCCAACCTGAACACAACAAACACACGCCACCATCAGCTCGCGTCATCATACGAAACCTTGTATCTCTAAAAATGCTACTTATGAGGAACTGCATTTTTAAAAATAATTAGACACCGCGAAGTTGATAATGTGTCTTTATATCTGGTCAGACTCTTGCATGTGTCATTATATCATTAACATTTTACCAAAAACAAACTCAAATGGAGTTAAGAGGTTTTTGATTCATGTGTTTTGTTCGTCATAAGAACAGACATCATCACTGTCACTGCTGAGCTTCAGCGAGATACGTCACATGATGGTGTACCGCGGTAAACTGACCTCTGCAGCTGAAGTAGGAGACGCACACAAACAGCAGCAGCGCAGCGGCACTAACAGCCACAGAAAACAGAGTCTGTCTCTCCTGACGCGTCAGTCGCTCTCTCAGGTACTGCAGGAAAGAGTAGAGCTGCACGAGCACAAACACACCTGCACACACACACACACACACACGCACACAAACACACACGCACACAAACACACAGACACGCACACACACACACACACACACACAAACAAACACACAAACAAACAAACAAACACTCTCACGCACACACACACACACAAACACACACGCACGCACGCGCGCGCACATGCACACGCACACAGACACGCACACACACACACACACACGCACGCGCACACACGCACACACTCGCGCGCACACACACACAAACACAAACACACACACAAACAAACACACACAAACAAACACACACAAACACACTCACGCACATGCACGCACACGCACACACACGCACGCACACGCACACGCACGCACACGCACACACACGCGCACACACACACACACACACACACACACACACACAAGAAAAGTGATTGCAGATAATAATATCAAAGAAATAAAAGGGCACTTAAGTGTACTTTAATTTTCAGGACACTTAAGTACACTTTTAAAATGCATAATCTAAAAAATGCTTGTCATCGCATTAATGTGTATTTCAAAGACCATAGACATAGTTATTATAAAAACATTTATAAAGTTGTACTTAAGTCCTACTTAAGTGGGTTGTAAAAAAGCACACTTAAGTACAACTAATTGTATTAGATAAACTACATAAATCTAAACTATAAATTTAAACTACATAAACTTTCATATAATTGCAAATAGCATGCAGGAAATGTCTGGAAACATATATTATTATATATATAATGTTCTGTAATAAGAACTCGTTTTTTTTTGTTTTTTTTAAAAACTGAGAGAGTGGGGAACTGAGGGAACTGAGAGACTAAATCATCATTTGTGTTTCTGACACCGAAGCCACTGAGGAGAGACTCACCAGCCGCTGCCATGTGTTCACTGGTTCTGATCGGCTGAAACCCAACAAAAGGAATCTGCATGGACAGAATCAGACCGATGACGTAGAACGTGCTGTACGCTGAGAGAAAGAGAGAGAGCCGACCGATCACATTCAAGACAACAACGGAAGCGTCGACCGTCAGCCTCCTCTGGGGAATGAAACGCTGGACTGAATCAGTGCGAGACTCACCCACGTAAACTCTCTTACTGAAGCGGCGCATCAACAACAGCACAAACACGTGAAGAGGAATCAGATTGATGATGAAGACGTAACCGCCCCACGCCGACACCTGAAACACACACACACACACACACACACTCTGTTAGGCTGAGTTGAGCAAATTTCCCTCAGTCAAAAACACTGATTTAGTGAATCGATTCAGAAACTCTGAATCAATCCGCTTTGAAGATTCAAAAGAAAAACTGAGGCAAACATATTCAGTCTGCTAGAAGAGTTCAATACCCTTGTGAAAAAGTACACTTTAATATACTTCTTTTTTTTAAGTTTATGTTATGTTTTATATTAAAGAAAATTATAGACATTTACTGCATGTTATTTGCAATTATATAAAAACTTAAGTAGTTTATCTAATACAATTAGTTGTACTTAAGTGTGCTTGTTTACAACCCACTTAAGTAGGACTTTATAAATGTTTTTATAATAACATTTGAAATACGCATTAATGCGATGACAAGCATTTTTTAGATTACGCATTTTAAAAGTGTACTTAAGTGTGTTACGAAACATAGTGCTGAAACTTTAAGTTCCCTTCTTTGATATTATCATCTGCCATCAGTTTTCTTGAATATACTTTTAATAGAATAATTAATAGAAAAACTACTGATCTGAAATAAAATCCGAACTGAATTAATAGAAAAACTACTGATCTGAATTAAAATCAGAACTGAATTAATAGAACAACTACTGATCTGAATTAAAATCAGAACTGAATTAATAGAACTACTGATCTGAATTAAAATCAGAACTGAATTAATAGAAAAACTACTGATCTGAATTAAAATCAGAACTGAATTAATAGAACAACTACTGATCTGAATTAAAATCAGAATTGAATTAATAGAAAAACTACTGATCTGAATTAAAATCAGAACTGAATTAATAGAAAAACTACTGATCTGAATTAAAATCAGAACTGAATTAATAGAAAAACTACTGATCTGAATTAAAATCAGAACTGAATTAATAGAACAACTACTGATCTGAATTAAAATCAGAACTGAATTAATAGAAAAACTACTGATCTGAATTAAAATCAGAACTGAGTTAATAGAAAAACTACTGATCTGAATTAAAATCAGAACTGAATTAATAGAAAAACTACTGATCTGAATTAAAATCAGAACTGAATTAATAGAAAAACTACTGATCTGAATTAAAATCAGAACTGAATTAATAGAACAACTACTGATCTGAATTAAAATCAGAACTGAATTAATAGAAAAACTACTGATCTGAAATAAAATCCGAACTGAATTAATAGAAAAACTACTGATCTGAATTAAAATCAGAACTGAATTAATAGAACAACTACTGATCTGAATTAAAATCAGAACTGAATTAATAGAACAACTACTGATCTGAATTAAAATCAGAACTGAATTAATAGAAAAACTACTGATCTGAATTAAAATCAGAACTGAATTAATAGAACAACTACTGATCTGAATTAAAATCAGAATTGAATTAATAGAAAAACTACTGATCTGAATTAAAATCAGAACTGAATTAATAGAAAAACTACTGATCTGAATTAAAATCAGAACTGAATTAATAGAAAAACTACTGATCTGAATTAAAATCAGAACTGAATTAATAGAACAACTACTGATCTGAATTAAAATCAGAACTGAATTAATAGAAAAACTACTGATCTGAATTAAAATCAGAACTGAGTTAATAGAAAAACTACTGATCTGAATTAAAATCAGAACTGAATTAATAGAACAACTACTGATCTGAATTAAAATCAGAACTGAATTAATAGAAAAACTACTGATCTGAATTAAAATCAGAACTAGGTTAATAGAAAAACTACTGATCTGAATTAAAATCAGAACTGAATTAATAGAAAAACTACTGATCTGAATTAAAAATCACACTGAAACAGATTACAAACACAACTGATCTGAATTAAAATCAGAACTGAATTAATAGAAAATCTACTGATCTGAATTAAAAATCACACTGAAACAGATTACAAACACAACTGATCTGAATTAAAATCAGAACTGAATTAAAACTACTGATCTGAATAATAATAATAATAGTAATAATAATAATTATGTCTATGGTCTTTGAAATACGCATTAATGCGATGACAAGCATTTTTTAGATTACGCATTTTAAAAGTGTACTTAAGTGTGTTACGAAACATAGTGCTGAAACTTTAAGTTCCTTCTTTGATATTGTCATCTGCCATCAGTTTTCTTGAATATACTTTTAATAGAATAATTAATAGAAAAACTACTGATCTGAAATAAAATCCGAACTGAATTAATAGAAAAACTACTGATCTGAATTAAAATCAGAACTGAATTAATAGAAAAACTACTGATCTGAATTAAAATCAGAACTGAATTAATAGAACAACTACTGATCTGAATTAAAATCAGAACTGAATTAATAGAAAAACTACTGATCTGAAATAAAATCCGAACTGAATTAATAGAAAAACTACTGATCTGAATTAAAATCAGAACTGAATTAATAGAACAACTACTGATCTGAATTAAAATCAGAACTGAATTAATAGAACTACTGATCTGAATTAAAATCAGAACTGAATTAATAGAAAAACTACTGATCTGAATTAAAATCAGAACTGAATTAATAGAACAACTACTGATCTGAATTAAAATCAGAATTGAATTAATAGAAAAACTACTGATCTGAATTAAAATCAGAACTGAATTAATAGAAAAACTACTGATCTGAATTAAAATCAGAACTGAATTAATAGAAAAACTACTGATCTGAATTAAAATCAGAACTGAATTAATAGAACAACTACTGATCTGAATTAAAATCAGAACTGAATTAATAGAAAAACTACTGATCTGAATTAAAATCAGAACTGAGTTAATAGAAAAACTACTGATCTGAATTAAAATCAGAACTGAATTAATAGAAAAACTACTGATCTGAATTAAAAATCACACTGAAACAGATTACAAACACAACTGATCTGAATTAAAATCAGAACTGAATTAATAGAAAATCTACTGATCTGAATTAAAAATCACACTGAAACAGATTACAAACACAACTGATCTGAATTAAAATCAGAACTGAATTAATAGAAAAACTACTGATCTGAATTAAAAATCACACTGAAACAGATTACAAACACAACTGATCTGAATTAAAATCAGAACTGAATTAAAACTACTGATCTGAATAATAATAATAATAGTAATAATAATAATTATGTCTATGGTCTTTGAAATACACATTAATGCGATGACAAGCATTTTTTAGATTACGCATTTTAAAAGTGTACTTAAGTGTGTTACGAAACATAGTGCTGAAACTTTAAGTTCCTTCTTTGATATTGTCATCTGCCATCAGTTTTCTTGAATATACTTTTAAGATTTGATGTACACTTTCAAAACAATTAAGTGCAGCAGACATGAATTCAGGAACACGCTCAAACGCTCACCATGTAGAAATACGAGAGGCAACATCCGACGGTCCAGAACACTGACCCACTTTTGATGGCCTTCACCTGGACAAACACAGAAAACTCACTTCCAGTTCAAATCAAACGGCGACACCGAACCTGCTCCGGCGCTTCCTCTTACCCACAGGAAGTAGGTGAACTGCAGGGCGAATATGGCCACGGCTTCGTTATCGAAGGACCCGGCCACGGAGCGCGAGATGTACCCGGGAGCTACGGCCATGAAACAGGCGGACAGAAGCCCCGCCGCGTGACTCCACAGCTCACGCGTCAGCAGGAAGGTGGAGATCGCCGTCAGGCCGCTGAAGACCGGCGCCAGGAACACGCAGACGTCCCGGATGTGGACGGTCAGGTGGACGAGGTTCAAGATGTAGTGAATCAGACCCGCGGTCACCATCAGACCAGGATAGACCTGCAGAAACACACTGACGCTGGATCCCGACCGAAGAGAATCAGATTCAACCGTGAACGAACTGAATCGCGACTCACTGTCCCTCCAACGATTCGCCCCAGAGGATACCAAGCTCTCTCGTCAAACCAGTTGAGGAACTCGTAGAAACCGTTGGTGCTCAGGTGATGAGTCGATCTGTAGTTAAACCTGTTCACACACACCAACATTCATGAATATTCACAGACTGTTGTTTATGCAAATGAGATGCTTTTTTTTTTTTGCTGTTGTCAAACATAAACAGAATTTCATTTGTGCGGTGTGATGCGTCTCTCTTCTGACAGCTGATCCGGAATCAGTCCATCATCACACATACGGCATGAATTATGACGGATTCGTGCTCGTCTTCTGAAGGCATAAGTGATGCTGCACCTGCTCAGATACTGAGAACATCATCTGTATCCGTCAGGCTGAATCGCAGCAGCATCTGTGAACATCAGAACTGGACACTGAGAGAAACTCCCAAACTCCCACTGAGCATCATCATCACACACACACACACACACACACACACACACACACTCATAAAAATCTCTGCTCTAGATGTTGTTATACAAGCACTAGCGATCCATCACTGAAGTCACACACACAAATTTAGGGCAAAAAAAAATCAATTTTTCCAGCTGTAACAGATTCTGTAGGGCAGTCAAAGGAGTCAGAATAAGATACTCTTTATAAGAGCACAATCTGAATTAAAAAGAACTGATTTGAATTAAAAATCAAACTGGCATGGATTCAAATCTGAATTAAAATCAGAAGTGAATTAATAGAAAAACTACTGATCTGAATTAAAATCAGAAGTGAATTAATAGAAAAACTACTGATCTGAATTAAAAACCGAACCAAATTTATTCAAAACTACAATCAATCTGAATTAAAATCAGAAGTGAATTAATAAAAAACTACTGATCTGAATTAAAATCAGAAGTGAATTAATAGAAAAACTACTGATCTGAATTAAAAATCACACTGAAACAGATTACAAACACAACTGATCTGAATTAAAAACCGAACCAAATTTATTCAAAACTACAATCAATCTGAATTAAAATCAGAACTGAATTATTTAAAAAAAAATACTGATCTGAATTAAAAATGATACTGAACTGGGGTACAAACACAACTGATCTGAATTAAAATCAGAACTGAATTAATAGAAAAACTACTGATCTGAATTAAAATCAGAACTGAATTAA
>CM074306.1:10302635-10472635 GCA_037194245.1 Opsariichthys bidens
GTTTTCAGGCATCGCAGACGTGCTTCCAATGTGAAGAGCTCACTAGAAAGAGACAAACACATGCAACAAATCACCGTAAGAGAGAAAGAGAGAGACAGAGAACAGCTTGGAAGTGCCAGAGGCGAACACAAATGAAGAAACAAACAAGAAGAGAGGCTGAAAACTCGGACTGACTTTCACCTCATTGGCTCAGATGATCTTCAGGAGCTGAGAAGAGCGTGAAACACTGAAACACCAGCCAGTGGAAGAAGGACTTCAAAATAGTTTGAAGAGTTAAAATACTTCATCTTCATCACGTATGCCAACTACAAAACCCACACTGATCACATCCACCTGACCTCTCCTTTAGATCCCGACAACATGAAATATGGATTATAGCTGAATTATTTTAACTAGTCAGTTTAGATATTTAACCACAGAAAGGCACTATTGACCAATCGCAATCAAGCATTCGATAACGTGCTGAATAATATTAAACAATGTAACAGTCTAAATAATAACTGGCAATATTTTACTGTAAATAATTATGAATATTTAAAATAATAAATAAATAAATAATAATTACGAATATTTAAAATCAAATCAAATAATAATAAATAAATAATAATTACGAATGTTTAAAATAAAATAAAATAATAATAAATAAATAAATAATAATTACAAATATTTAAAATCAAATAAAATAATAATAAATAAATAATAAATAAATAATAAATAAATAAAGAATAATTACGAATGTTTAAAATCAAATAAAATAAATAAAATAATAAATAAATAAATAATACAAATGTTTAAAATCAAATAAAATAAATAAAATAATAAATAAATAAATAAATAAATAAATAATAATTACGAATATTTAAAATCAAATAAAATCATTAAATCCTGTAAATCCATAGGTTTCAATAAATGAACTGAATTGAGTCTTTACATTTTGTGATTTTTTAAAATTATTTTTTAATCAGCAATTTTACCACATAAAAAATGAATTCCCTTGAATTTTTAAGAGCTTATTCATTTCCATGGCTTTTAAAAACCATAAAAATCACGGTTTTTCAAGTCACAATGCATGAATAAAAATGTCAGTTGTTGAGGGAATGAATTAACATGAAAATATGTCAGCTTCAATATTTTAAATAGCTTAGTATTAATATAATAACAATGAAACTTTTAGCTCATTTAAGTGCTTTTTGTCCTTCATTGAGTTTATTTGGTTCAAGAACAGATGTGACCTTCTCCTGTCAAATATCAGTCACATTTAGTAAAAATAATGAAGTGCACATTGTACATTCTCAGCGAGTCTGTCGAAAGAGTGACGAGAAACTTCAAAGAGCTTCTGTGACATTTAGTGATTTCCAGTGAACGCTCTTCAAACGCCGACAAAAACAGATCCTTTGAAATGTGTGTGAAACCTGATCAGTGACAAGCTGATTTTTGTGAGAGTGTTTGTGCTTCGAAAATAATACTTTTTCAAAGTTTACGGAAGAGTTTCTCCTCTTCTGCAGGAGAAAAACACAGCCAGTGCTTCTTAAAGAGAAAGAGTTGAATTAAAGCTAAATTCAGTGCTGTCATGACCGCTTACTATAGATTTACATTTGACAGACGCTTTTATCCGAAGCAGCTTACATTGAATTGAACAAGGTGTGCATTTGATTCATTCATGCATTCCTGTGACTCAAACCAATGACTTTGGTGTTGCGAGCGCCAGGAAGTGCTAATATGCTTACGCCCTTCATCTATGCATAATTACTCTTAAGGGCTCCTTGATTATGATTTGAGCAGAAACAACATCTGCAAAGTTACGACACTCAATATTTTCTTTTACAGAAATCTCTGTTTAAGGACTACAACAAACGGCTGGTAGAAACTACAACGAGCTTCTTCCTGGGTGACATCACTAACCCTAAAATTTACATAAACCCCGCCCCCAAGAACACACAACAAAGGGGGCGGGGCCATGTTGGGCTGCTTTAGAGTTGTTGTCGTCGAGTGTTGTTGATCATTTTACGCCGGACCGCTTCACAAACGAGGGTCGATTCGAGGAAAAAAGACGAACACATGATCAACTCCACAGCGACTACATCAATTTATCCACTAACCGTTCAGAAACGTCTCTCCATCCGTTTGAACACTTTCCTCATTTTGTCTGCGTGAGATTCTCCAGCTTTGTTGTTGTGGAGCTGTTAAAGCTCCGCCCTCTTTTGGAGCAGCAGCTCATTTGCATTTAAAGGGACACACACCGAAATAGAGGCAAAGCTATAATAAATGATCTGTGGGGGATTTTGAGCTGAAACGTCATAGACACATCTGGAAACACCAGAGACTGATATTACATCTTGTAAATAGGTCCTCTTTAACCTTAATACACTATTAAAGTGCATTAATCAACACTGATCTGTCCATACTGCAGGAATCTATATCAGAGCGTCCCATACTGCTGTTCTCAATCTCTGTGCCGAAAACTGTCAGCAACCATCAACAATCCTCCATCCCAACTCAGCTTGCAGCACAGATCCGCCTTTACTCCAGGAATCTGTTACTTCTCCATCACTGTCTGTTTTCTAGTTCCTCTGGGTCTGATCTGGCTCCGTCTGATGATCGGGTCCATGTGTCTCTGTGTTTGACTGACAGTCTGCCAACCAGCAACACATGCACTGACTAAACACAGTCTGTGCCACCAGAGACGAGCGTGATGTCAGTATATTCACACACACACACACACACACAAAGAGAGAGAGAAAAGTGCCAGCTGACCAGCTTAGAGGAAAAGAAGTCAACGAGTTCTTATGCCAGAGAAAAGACTCACAATCATCTCTGCCAAAGAGAGACAAACAAACAAACAATCACAGATGACTGGAGTCTCATTTATATTATAGTATTATAGTTCTTATTCATATTTTTCATTGGCTTTCAGCTGTTAATCTCACATTAAGCTCCTCTACAATCTCAGCAACCTTTCAAACCTGATTCTTCAGTGGAAAAGAAATGAAGGTTTTTGATTTTCTCCACATAGTGGACTTCAATGGGGTTCAACGGGTTGAAGGTCCAAATTACAGCTTCAAAGACTCTACATGATCCCAGACGAGGAATAAGGGTCTGATCTAGAGAAACCATCGGACATTTTCTTAAAAAAAAAAAAAAAAAAAATTTCTTTTTAAACACAAATGCTCATCTTTCACCGCTCTGTGATGAGCCACTCATTACGTAATCACGTTGGAAAGGTCACGCGTGACATATGCCTCCAACTTCAAAATCGTCTGATATCATTGTTTGATTGTAAAGGGCGTTTGACTTAGTCTTTGCACGTTCGATTTGTAAACACTTCCGTCACATGTGACCTTTCCAACGTGATGACGTAATGTGTGGATCAGAGCGGCACAAGACGAGCATTTGTGGTTAAAAATATACAAATTTTAATTTTTTTTTTTTTTTTTAGAAAATGTCCAATTGTTTCTCTAGATCAGACCCTTATTCCTCGTCTGGGATCATGTAAAGTCTTTGAAGCTGTAATTTGGACCTTCAACCCGTTGAACCCCATTGAAGTCCACTATATGGAGAAAAATCCTGGAATGTTCTCCACACTGAAACTGACGAAAGACTGAAGAAAAAAAGACATAAACATCTCGGATGACATGGAGGAGAGAAAATTGTCATGAAATTTTAATTCTGAAGTGAACTAATCCTTTAAACAAAGAGAAAAAACAAGCAGCTTCAGCGAGAGAGAGATTCATTTTCCTTCAGAAGGAGGGAACGGCTCTTCAGACAGACTTCAGAAAGAAGCGATCGCTGAAGGCTTTTTCTGCTACTAGAGACAAACGAAGCCGTTTATCGTACCAAACCAGAGCCGCTCGCAGAGCGACAGACACTGGGTTTTTAACATAAGCGTGAGTTTAAACGCTCAGAACCCTCTGAGGAAGCCGCGATATTACAGAACAGCTCATCGTTTCTGATGGAACTTTGGAATTCTGGAACTGGAATTCAAATTCTCTCTGGATTCATTCATCATCGTAACACTCACTTCAAAAACACACACAACTAATTAATTCAGGAGGGAACAGAGTTTGTGCAATATACCCACAAATAAAGCGCATAAATACCCGTTTTTGGTATAAAACCAGTTAGTTTATAAGGGGAAAACTATATAAATCTTTATCTTCTAATGTTTGAAAGAGTATGGAGTGTTAAACACTTTCCTCAGCTTTGACTGTTGTCTTACAGCGATGCGCTCTCGGCTCAGATCCCGAAAACTGCTGAATAATACAACAAATTCATGAAGCACTCAGCAAAACACTCAGCAAAAAAAGAGATAATCTAATAAATATTTATAATTTCAGCAAATAATATGCACTGGATTATGCAAGGACAGAGTGTGCAGTTCTGAAGGAGAACGAAAAACAACAAACAGAGTGGAGCTGAGCTGTCAATCACGGCCGAAGTCACATGACCTCGCATGCTGAGAGATGAAAGCGCTGCGGTGTGCTGCCATTAACCGTCTATAATCTACAACCACACAATAAACCCGTTTCAGCACATTATTGTCTCATAAAAGAGCTGCTGGGACTCATAGATGTTTCTATAATGACTGTGACCAGACGTAATTAATCTTCTGTTCATGGGTTAAACTCATCTGCTCTGTGATGACACCTCGTTTCACTAGAGACGAGGGAGATGTTATTCTATTACTAACATGCAATAAATACTTCAGCAATCATATACAAGTGGGTCTTTTACATTGTGACCTGATTTACTTGATAATCTACAGTTTGGATTGAATCCAGGCACTCAGTGGATTACAGGCTGCAGCGGTGGAGGAAATCCATATGTGTGTGTTATCGGGGAGAGCAGACCACAGCGGTGCTTCGACCAGATACTTAATCAATACTGGTTAACCGTCTGCGTCTCGCCGAGCGGTGGGAGCATCAAACCGCACGCTTTCTCCATCCGTCTCACTCTGCTCTACGTCTCGTCCCACTCGTCTGAGGGGAAAAACACAAACACGGAGTCTGACCAGAATCTACATTCCGCTTAATCAAACTTAAAGTTAACAGTCAGCTCGCAGACGCTGTCTAATTATTCAACTCGCAGATGCCATCTAGGTAGACAGCTTACAGATGCTGTTTAGATAGTCAGCTCAGAGATGCCACCTGGAGTCAGCCTACTGATGCTCCCTAGGTAGTCAGCTCACAGATGCTCCCTAGGTAGTCAGCTTACAGATGCTGTTTAGATAGTCAGCTCAGAGATGCCACCTGGAGTCAGCCTACTGATGCTCCCTAGGTAGACAGCTCACAGATGCTCCCTAGGTAGTCAGCTTACAGATGCTGTTTAGATAGTCAGCTCAGAGATGCCACCTGGAGTCAGCCTACTGATGCTCCCTAGGTAGACAGCTCACAGACGCTGTCTAGATAGTCAACTCGCAGACGCTGTCTAGGTAGTCAACTCGCAGACGCTGTCTAGATAGTCAACTCGCAGACGCTGTCTAGGTAGTCAGCTCGCACACGCTGTCTAGGTAGTCAACTCGCAGACGCTGTCTAGGTAGTCAACTCGCAGACGCTGTCAAGGTAGTCAACTCACAGACGCTGTCTAGGTAGTCAACTCGCAGACGCTGTCTAGGTAGTCAACTCGCAGACGCTGTCTAGATAGTCAACTCGCAGACGCTGTCGAGGTAGTCAACTCGCAGACGCTGTCTAGATAGTCAACTCGCAGACGCTGTCTAGATAGTCAACTCGCAGACGCTGTCTAGATAGTCAACTCGCAGACGCTGTCTAGATAGTCAACTCGCAGACGCTGTCTAGATAGTCAACTCGCAGACGCTGTCGAGGTAGTCAACTCGCAGACGCTGTCTAGATAGTCAACTCGCAGACGCTGTCTAGATAGTCAACTCGCAGACGCTGTCTAGATAGTCAACTCGCAGACGCTGTCTAGATAGTCAACTCGCAGACGCTGTCTAGGTAGTCAACTCGCAGACGCTATCTAGGTAGTCAACTCGCAGACGCTGTCTAGGTAGTCAACTCGCAGACGCTGTCTAGGTAGTCAACTCGCAGACGCTGTCTAGGTAGTCAACTCGCAGACGCTGTCTAGATAGTCAACTCGCAGACGCTGTCTAGATAGTCAACTCGCAGACGCTGTCTAGGTAGTCAGCTCGCACACGCTGTCTAGATAGTAAACTCGCAGACGCTGTCTAGGTAGTCAGCTCGCAGACGCTGTCTAGATAGTCAGCTCGCAGACGCTGTCTAGGTAGTCAGCTCGCAGACGCTGTCTAGATAGTCAGCTCGCAGACGCTGTCTAGGTAGTCAGCTCGCAGACGCTGTCTAGGTAGTCAGCTCGCAGACGCTGTCTAGGTAGAAAGCTCACACACGCTGTCTAGGTAGAAAGCTCACACACACTGTCTAGATAGTCAGCTCGCAGACGCTGTCTAGGTAGAAAGCTCACACACGCTGTCTAGATAGTCAGCTCGCAGACACTGTCTAGGTAGTCAACTCGCAGACGCTGTCTAGGTAGAAAGCTCACACACGCTGTCTAGATAGTCAGCTCGCAGACGCTGTCTAGGTAGAAAGCTCACACATGCTGTCTAGATAGTCAACTCGCAGACGCTGTCTAGGTAGAAAGCTCACACATGCTGTCTAGATAGTCAACTCGCAGACGCTGTCTAGGTAGTCAGCTCACAGATGCTGTCTAATTATTCAACTCACAGATGCCATCTAGGTAGACAACTTACAGATGCCATCTATGTAGCCAGCTCACAGATGCTGTCAATGTAGTCAGCTTACTGATGCTCCCTAGGTAGACAGCTCACAGACACTATCTAGGTAGTCAGCTCAGAGATGTTGTCTATTTATGCAACTCACAGATGCTGTCTGGGTAGTCAGCTCAGAGATGCCATCTATAGTCAACTCATTGATGCTGTCTATGTAGTCAGCTCACAAGGTTTTGGGACAACAGAGGGTAAAAACAGGAGTTTCCCTCAGAAATGGACTCAGTTCCGACAGTCTCTCTAAATAAACACTCACTTTACTGCAGTGCTGACAGTTAATCAGAGTACAGCAGATCAAATACAGCATGACTTTCAAAGTAATCAAGAGTTTTAAGTGCGAGTTTGAAGTAAAGTGCGCGGAAAGTTCCTCACCACGGATCAAACTCATGGATGAGGCTCTCGAAGCGGATCACGGCGAAGAGTCTGGAGCAGAATCCACACACACACGCCAGGAGAAGGATGGAGAAAGACAGCAGAGACTGACATCCAGCCGGCTGCGGTAATCCGCCCTTTCCTCCTCCTCCACCCGCGGCGTTGGAGCGGCTGATCCCGGGCGGAGAGCCGCCGGTGCCGCCTGACGATCTGCGATGAAGCTCCGTCATGTTCTGGCAGGATGAGTCTGTTTATTCCCAGATATTCACAAGTGAATCGGTTCGGATCTCACGTCATCATCGGCTCAGCTCTGATCCGTCCAGCTGATGGTGTCCAATTCCAGAACGAATCGTTCATTTTAAACAGTTCTTCAGAGCGATTCAGTTGAACCGACTCGCGTCCATTTAATTACGTCGAGATTGGTTGACACTGGTTTTATTTCATAGGAAAGGTAATGTTCGCTTTATTGTGGTATTAATTAGCCTATTTTAGAGCGAACTAGTTTCCATGATGTTTTTATAATGGTGTTAAAACACTTGACAGGAAAATCTTTTACGCTATAAACATGATTAAACTAAACTTTAGCAAAACTGGATTTCATCAGAACACTGACTGCCGTAATGACTCACTAACGAGTCGATTTCGATCGGTTCACCAAGATTCACAAGAATCATTGATTATTCAACTTAAGATCTGCACAGATTCAGAGTTAAAATGCATCAAAGAAGAAAGAAAAAAAACACACTCAAGCCTCTGAATGAAAAGTTTTGTTAATTTCACCCTCTGAATGAAAGGCTCAGAGAACATCAATCACTGACGCAGTGTGAAACTCAATCCAGTGTGAAATGGAGATTAAAATAATGTTTTGGTGTTTTGTGATATCTGTGAACAAATACATTTTTTTTGCTCTTTGTTCAAATTCATTCTTGAGTGGTTATTTCATTCAACAATTTATTCAATTCGAATCATTTTTACTTCTCTGGAATTCTTTTTAAAGTTAATATTTTATTTTCTTGAACTTGAACGCATGTTGTATTCATATGAGCTGAATGAAATGTCTGATATGAGAGAATAAAAATTAATACACACAAGACACATTTATATATTATAGTGCAACATGTATATCATACCCATCTTGAGCAGTACCATAAGTCCAATAAATTTTATAAATATATATATATATATTTTTAAATGATTGTTTCCACACGCTTGCAGAGCAAGTGTAACATCCATCTCAACAGCATGAAAGGGTTCCGCTTTTATCCAAAGTCATATGATGGGAATAAATGGGGAATTCTGTGCATAAACGGACACAAGAGTGACCTCTCCATCACAAATCAAAAAAAATAAAATAAAATAAAATGTGAGGTAGATTTATGGAGGAGGATCTTCACAGTTTTGCTTCTGATGCATATATTATCTGTTCTTGATCCTTTAAAAAGAAAATGACCGTCATGATTAAGTATTCTTACTGAAGCAGAGGTGTCTCAGATTAGAAAGGAATAAAGGAATAGTTTGTATCCTACAAATACAATAATTAGGAAAATCTCTACCCATTCAAGTAATTCTACTAACAGTCAAAACTGTCCAGCTCTACACTGTTAAAAAATTACTGTAAATTTTACAGTATAATACTGGCAGCAGGGTTGCCAGCCAGTTACTGTAAATTTTACAGTAGTGTTACTGTAATTTAATTTACAGAATTTCTGTGTATTCTCTGATTACAGTAAATAACAATTTTTTTTAAAGTTATTAAGGGCCAATCTACAGCAATATTCTGTACATTTGAGTCAAACCCCAGAATGCATTGCAGTTTACAGCAATATGCTGTATTATTAAAAAACAGCCAGCGGCTGTAAAATAATGCTGTAATTTTTACAGCAATTCATTACAGTGTAGCTTTAAAATGTTTTTTAAAACAAGGATATTTAATAACAAGATATTTAAACCAATAATTACCATGTTGAATATTCAGAACTCACCGTTAATAGAATCGCCAACAAATGAGACCTACAACTAGAACTAGAACTGGAACTACAACTCCTGGTATCAAGATGCTGTAAGAGCAATTCCGCGGTAAAGATTCTGTTTCAGGGTCAAAACATTTTCCATCTGCAGAACGGAGATATATAAAACCAAAAACATTAAACATGTTTATTTTTATCAACATTTTCACTTGTCGAACTGAATCAAGGTACTTTATCTCTATTTGTTTGTGAGCAGCAACATTAATCTGATTCAGTATTATCATGTCGTCCTGGTATAATATTACTAATGCAGAAGCCACTACTGAATAAAGCTCATTCTGCTCATATTCACTCAAAACTGAATTTATGACAATATTTACCCCAATCAACTGAAATTGATCGTTTCAAACTGTCGTGAATCACCAGACAGTCATAAGATCCTTCATGGTTTCTGTTGATCTTCACACTGATGCTCCTCTGAAAGGTTTCGTCATCATTTGGTCTGATTCCTGAAGATGTTTGACCCTCAAGAACAGTTCTGTTCAATCTAATGTTCATCTGAACATCTCTGGGGTAGAAACCAGTGGCCAGACACGTCAGAACCAGCTGACTGTGATCGTCAGGAGCTTTCCTCGCAGAGACATGAACATCTGGAGAACCTGGAGAAGAAAGAAGTATAAAATCTTAATGAAATTAACATAAGCATTTGCTCAGAAATTGATTCTGTCTCAGTGGTTTTACACACACTATCTCTCTCTTTCTCTCTCTTACACACACTCACACGTTGTGTTTTCATGGTTTATGGGGACATTCCATAGTCGTAATGGTTTTTATACTGTATAAACTGTACATTCTGTCCCCCTACACTACCCCTACCCCTAAACCTACCCATCACACAAAACATTCTGCATTTTACATTTTTAATAAAACATTGTTTAGTATGTTTTTAAAGCTATTTGAAATATGAGGACTCATGAAATGTCCTCATAAAACATGTTTACGTCATAATACCAGTGTAATACACATATGTGTCCTCATAAATCACAAACACACACACACACACACAACTGATCTGATCAAAACATACAATTTTCTGTGTTTTGATACATTAAGATCCAGTCAATGCAGGTCTTGAGGAAATACTTGATGAACTGGTTTCGTCCTGTGTGAAGATCCCATTTCACTTTAGTTTCTTTGGCTTTGGGGTTTTTATCAATCCACGTCATAGTGTCAGAATTAAAGGATATAAAATCCTCTCCATCAAATCCATATTCATCAAAGACAGTCGGATTCACTGATCCATCAGGAAAAATCTCCAGTTCACAGCCGATTATTCTCTGAAGAACATGAAGCTCTACAATCACAGAAGACTCATGAGAAACTGACAGTAAATATAATGTCTGATCATGAATAAGAGTAAATCATGAATCTCACCAGAACACTGAGAGTTTGAGCAGTTTGACAGAGTCCTGATCTGATGAATGAACCAGTCTTTATCATCAGGAGGATCTTCAGGTGCATTTGTCCAGTCATACACAGTCAGACCCTCTCGTACCCAGGCTCTTTCTTCATTACAGTAGTGTTTGATCTGTCGGTCATCAGCAACAACCACAGCACTGAATTCTGGGAATGTGTCTGCTTTGGTAAGAGCTGTGAACTTGTAGAGCAGGAAGTGTTTCTCTGAGGAACATGTAAAACAAAATGTCAACATTACACACACGCACACACAAACAGGAGTGCGTCCTTCCGTAAAAAGACAGGTAACAATGATCTTTAAAACTATACTTTAAAATACTGATAAAAACAGAAATGTTACTATAAACTGTATTTTATTTTACAATCAATGTTATAATATTCTAAAATTGTTTGTTGCATGTTTGTTAGTGACTGCAATGCGACTGTTAGTTTGCTGTTGATCGTCTTACCTTGCTGCGCATCGCTGAGAAAGGGGTAAAACAATAAAAATATAAGCGAAATCATTCCTTTGTCTATAAAGAGCATGTTTCAAAAGCTAGCCTATCAATCTGCTTTTCATATTCCTGACCAGAGAACTTTCCGTCCGCAGTAGCCAAAAAGTTGATCTCGTCTCTCCAGGTGTGTTTGAGCGCTGCACTGCCCATCACTGGCTGCTGTATGAAGTCACACTTTTGTTTGTATTCCTGACGTCATGTTTAGTTAAACAGTACTATCTCTTTTTAAAAACATTTTTCACACTATAGTTTGAGAGTATAAATGCTAGAGAGCATAAAGTGTGTATTGAATGCTTTAAAAATGAGTTCAATCTTTGTAGACTTTTATATAGTAAAGTTTAAATTACAATGATTTTATTAGTAATGTACAAGTGCATTTTCCCAACTGTGGTACTTAATATACTTAATATAAATACACTAATTAGCACGAACACTTAAATTGATTTTAAGTGCAGCCAAATAAAGTCAACCAAATATATAGAAGTGTTTTAAAAGTGCATTACGCAAAAGTGTGTGGATTTTCATATTTTCATACTGTCACTAAGTTTAATGGATTTTCACGAAAAATAAAACATGCAGGTTAAATGTGCACTAAAATTCACATTTAAACAGTTTTAGCATAAAGTACTTCAAGTGATATATATATTTTAATGTATTTTAAGGGAACTACTACTAATAACATACTAGTGCATTTGATTATCCTGTGTTTGAGTCTCTTGTTCCTGTTCTGGAAATTCCTCGTCGAGCCGGTTTTGAATGACCTGTTGGACTGGTTTGCTCATTGCAGTCTATGGAAGTGAGGTTATAGAAGTTTATGTACTGAAATAGTGTATATTTTTTCCAGCCTGGGTTCCATAACTTACTGTCAGATTCTGGGTTAGGGTTAGTGGCTAAAAGCCTATAAAAAAAAAAACAATCTTCATTTATTTCACAACACTTCATCTTGTGATTCTCACGGAGCCCCTAAAGGGACATGGTGGTGGAAAAAAATGGGATGGGAGGAATTTTTTTTAAAGAATCTTTTGCGTTCCCTCGCAAAGATATTATCGTTCCCTTGCAAAACCTGTTGTGAGCTTGGACAAAACCTTCCTGTTTAATGTCCCTCTGGCAATAGTGTTTATGAAGTCATCTCGAGCATTAATACACACATAATAATGCGCGACACATTTAGAGTTTGAACTTGTTTGACTCAAATATATAGAAATACGGTGAGTGCTTCAGGAGTTCAGTAAAGTTCGAGCTTCCCAGATCAATAACTCGGGAACTAAACGTTGTTAAAACACAAATGCAGCTATTTCCAACATAGACAACGAGCTACAACAACCCGATGTTCCTCAAACAAGCTTTTATAATATATAAACTGGTGCATATTAGCAGGCGGCGGAGAGACAAGTTCGAAGGGACCGTCTGAAAAGTGCAAAGTCAGAAAAGCATTTCTACAAAAATAGTCATTAATAACTTCAATGTTACACACTGTAGTCAGTTAAAACATCACTGCTCTCCTGCTGGTTACACTACAACACTTAGTTTGGCAAGTAGCACAAAAGGCCTTCTTTACACAAATTTTGTTATGCAGTTTACATACTACAACCAGCATGGACCAGCATGATAATTGCTTACTGAATTTGATGGCATTACAAGTTATTATGTGTTTTACTATTAACAGTGAAGTTATTGATTTTGTTTCATAATAATCATAAAAGTTATATATATATATATTAATGAAACTAAGTGTTCTAGTACAACCAGCAGGAGAGCAGTGACGTATTACAGTGAAGTTTTTGAGCGTTTTTCATAATATAAAATGAGAAAAAAGGTTTTGCACTTTTCAGACGGTCTCTTGTCTCGCGCCGGTTTGTAGAGACAAATTTATATATCATAAAGCACATTTTATTAGAATTGGGTTGTTGTAGCTCGTTGTCTATGTTACTTTGATTGGAAATATCTGCATTTGTGTTTTAACAACGTTTAATTCTCGAGTTATTGATCCGGGAAGCTCGAATATGTGAATATATTGCCAGCTTTACTGAACTCCTGACCGCATTTCTTTATATTTGACTCAAACAAGTTCAAACTCTAAATGTGTCGCGCATCATTTGTGTGTATTAATGCTCGAGATGACTTCATAAACACTACTGGAGCCAGAGGGACATTAAACAGGAAGGTTTTGTCCGAGCTCACAACAGGTTTTGCAAGGGAACGATAATATCTTTGCGAGGGAACGCAAAAGATTCTTTAAAAAAAATTCCTCCCATCCCATTTTTTTCCCACCACCATGTCCCTTTAGGGGCTCCGTAGATTCTTATGAAGTGGGGGTCATTTTTTAGGATTCTTCACCTAAGTCTCGACACCTTGCACTTCTGGAGACTCCAGGTAGATTGCAGTTCTGGAAAATGGATGTCGCTGGAGACTAAAGGGTGCCTTATGGTTTCACACTCAATTCTTCACCTTAATTCCTGATTTTTATATGGTCAACGATTTTCTTGTATTTTCACAGTACAGTACTGGCAGCGCAGTTGCCAGCAAGTTACTGTATTTTGATTTACAGTAATTGTACTGTAATTAAAATAAAGCTGTGTTGGAATTGGTAAATGTGCATGGAAAAAAATGATCAAGATAGCAACTTGCATAATAATAATGCGGTTATGAATCCGGTCTATCATCTTGCATCCACTCACCACAGATGTCGCCCTCTCATTCCATGGACTCTCTCACCTGAACTACATCTCCCACAATCCTCTCACACAGTCACCGATCACCCCAGCCAGCTGAAGCACATTAGGTAGATTTCATTACACTCACATCACTGCGAAGTATTGCTAATCCTTGTGTTACAATTCTGAGCCTGTTTTCCCTGTTTCCTGATCCTGCCCATTTATTATCGATGTTTATCTGCCTGCCTGTTTGACCTCAGCCTGGATTATTACTACGAGTCTGCCTTCTCCCTGCTCCTTCTGTTTGCTATTGAGTTGACCATTGCCTGTCTGACTACGTCTCTGAATAAAGCTGCATTTGGATCTAAACCCGGTGACTCACTCCTTCATTACAAATGCACACACTATATACACACACACACACACACACACATATATATATATATATTACAGTTGTGGTCAGAATTATTGGCACCCTTGGTAAGTAGCCAAAGGTAGCTGTAAAAAAAAATCTGCCAATAATTCTGACCACGACTGTATGAACATATAGTTTATAGTTAAAGCTGCAGTTTTTGTCCGGTCAGCTGAAGGGAATAAAAACTCAGAGCTGTAATTAATATAAATGGAGGTGATTCAAGTTCCCTGTTGAACCACATAATGAGAATGAATCACTTTATTTTGACAAGACCAACATACTGCTGAAAATGAAGATGAATCATCAGATTATGCTCTGATATTTGTCTGTGAATGTCTTATAAACAGAGATTTAGGTCTATATCAGTACGCTGAAAACAGCTTAATCAGCCTAAAAGAACAGAAATTTCAGTTTTGTTCTACACCATCATTTCAAATACGTAATATACATTACTTTTGTATTTACTTCATTTTCAGACATTTATAGTTAAAATCTCCCAGAAGCTTCTGCTTTCCCTCACTGTCAGTGTCCAATCACGTCTCCAGACAGGAAGTAGTTTTCTACTCCATGCTGTTGTGATCAAGAGCACATAAAGCTCAGAGTGTTTAAAATGACAGTCTGTTATAGCAGATCATCTTTTGTACGTTGACGATCATGTTTTCCACTGATTAAAACACACAGTCAGTGGGGTCCTGCGGTCCTCAAACATTCACACTCACACTCTCATTTACTGCTGCTCAAACCAAATCTGATCACATCTGCATGATGGAGAGAAAGACAAACTGAACATCTGATGGAAATCAATGAAACAGTGTAATGTTGTTACAGGTAATGCGCCCCTTTTCCTCTAGGTGGCGACCAAATCCAGGCTCAGAGTTGAGATGTTCAAAGAATTGAAGCAAGTCAGTCAGTCTGTGTTCTTATGAGAAGACACATTTTGCTCATGTGTTCAGTCAAAAGCTTTGATGGTAATAAAGCACTCACTAAAACATCACAGACAGGGTTCAGCATTTCAATTCATTACATGTAGATGTGCAGGGCTGGGTGTGTTACTTTTAAAATGTATTTCACTACAGATTACAAAATACATGCTTTAAAAAGTCATTTGTAACGTATTTCGTCACATTACTCAAGTTTAGTAACTTCATCTAAATACTTTAGAATACTTTGGAATACTAATAAGTGTGGAACAAACACAAAAAAGGTTTTTCCTTTGACTTTTTCCCTCAGAATTGCGTGATATAAAGTTGCAATTACGAGTTATAAAGTCAGAATTATGAGATATAAACTCACAATATTGAGAAAAGTCAGAATTATTGCTAGAAAAAAAAAGTCAGTATTGCAAGTTTATATCTCCCAATTCTGACTTTATAACTTGCAATTGTGAGTTTAAATCTCGCAATTCTGAGAAAAAGAAGTCAGAATTGTGAGGGAAAAAACAAATTGTGAGAAAAAGTCACAGTGGCGAGTGAATTATAAAATGACTCCCAAAACATGAAAACAGTGGAAAACATGAAACTGAACTCGTCTTTTTCAGACGGTCAGAGTCAGAGAATCACCAATCGCTGTTTAAATGACATTAAAACTCAAAGTAATCACTTTGGTAATCTAAAACACTTTTCAGATGGAACTGTAATCTGATTACCACACATTTAACATGAAACACAGTCACTCAAATTTTGTATTTTAAATACGTCACTAAGTTACTTGTATTTCGTTACTCCCCAACATTGTAGATGTACATGTCTCTCTTTCGAAATCTGTGGACAGGTACTTTTTTGTTTGTTCATATTGTTTGCTTGAAGAAATACTACAGCAATTTATATATAATGTAGTGAACAATACTAAAGTACTTTAATTTATTTGTTTTGGTAATTGCATAGTTGTTGTAGTAATACTAAAATAATATTTCACATTTACATTCATTTGGCAGACGCTTTTATCCAAAGCAACTTACAAGCGAGGAATACGGCAAGTGATCCATCATAAAGATGCAAGCAGACACAAGAAGTGTTCACAGCACAGGTTTGACATTACTCAGAGTAACATAGGGAGGGATTACAGGCAATGATTTTTTGACTTACAAATAACTTGTATACATCTGAGAGAGATGTATGTGTCAAAATTTGATTGATTACCCTCATAAAAATATCCCCCCCCCCTCCCTCCCTCTGGACTGGACACCTGTTTTATTGACCTCTCACTAACCCCATGCAAAGGAATTCATGGCATTGTTTTGGACTTTGTGAGTTTTGAAGTGAAAATGATCGAAGGCGATCAAAAGTGTTCAAGAACGATGTGCTTTAAACTTTAAAATGTGAAACAGTGTATTGTGTAACAGTGACAAACATTGGTAGGTTAAAGGTTTTTTTTTTTTTTAATTAAAGAAAGTTTTGTTTTCCACATCGATTTGAACAGTTTTTTCTGAAACAGCGTTTTCAAACACGTTAAGCATTGCGCATTTCGAACAACAGTTTTAAAAACACATCATGCAAATAGTTTAAAGTCTGACATTTTAACAGTGCATTTCATTTGTTTTTAGGCATAAATGATGTTTACGGTGCTTCCGAAGGAATATCCTCTCTCTCCGGATGCAAAACCAGAATGACTTCAGACAGGTGTGTGAAGCGGCACCCGAGTCTCCGCCCCCTAACACACGTTATTTTCACTTCAAAACACACAAAGTCCAAAACAATGCCATTAATTCCTATGCATGGGGGTAGCAGGGGTTAGTGAGAGGTCAATAAGAGCAAATTACTTTATATAATACAATACAAACAATGAAAATAATATAAAAACAAAAGGAAATAAAATACTTTCTGAAAGTAAAACACGGGTTGTTTTTTGAAAACTCTAATATCCCTCAAAAAAGAACTTAATACAGCTTAGTCAGTGCTGATCCTACACAGGTTTCTATAGGACCAATGGAATTAAAACATCAAACAAACAAACAGCAAACTATGAAAAATGTATATAAATAAAGGGAAACTCATTAAAACACGTTAAATTGGCAGTAAGAACAATTAAGTCAAAATAAATCCAAATTTTTGTTGACAGCCAAATAACCCACTCTTGTTTGATTACTGCAGAAATTCAACTTTCGAGTTTTTAAAAAACGGTATTAATTATTCAAATTTTTTCAAAAATGACAAATTTTGTTTCTCTCTTGTCAGACATAGCAACAGTAACTAAAGGAGGCGGGGTTTATCGAACGGTCATGGCTGCATTCAGCCTCCTTGTTAGAGCGTCTGACTCTTGTGCCGGAAGGCCTCGGATTCGAGGCCCGCTCAGAGCGGGTTGAATAGGACCTGGGCACAGGCAAGCAAACGTTTATGGGTAACGTACAGAAAACACTCAGGTCTAGAAAATATGACCATGATGCGTTACTACAACTTATAAAAAAATAATGCCGGCATCCCAGTCCAGAAGGCCCTATCAAATGGCGTCGATCCAGCCGAAAACACGTTTCGAGCAATAGAGGACTGGGGCTCAAAATTAGGAAACAGATGGAGATCTAAACCCCACACTGTCGCATCTGCACAGTGGCTAACAGAAGTAAAAGGTGTGAATAACTATTATATATATATATATATATATATATATATATATATATATATATATATATATATATATATATATATATATATATATATATATATATATGTATATGAATGACACGAGACAAAAAATATACTATGAATATATATAAAATATAAATATATATGCAACCAGCCTAATCAAGTAGCAAAAAACTGTCTTAAAAAAGAACAACAACCCCATGACCAACCATCGCAAATCCATAACCAAACACTCTCTAGGGACGATTCCGAGCTATTGAGACAATTCACGAATTTCATCACTGAACGCAAGAAACAAAACAGCCAAAGTAGCACAGCACGCAATGCAAACGGAACGACTGAACGATACAATCAGCAATAGGGGTTCGTGGCCTCCATTGACATCGTAACTTTAATTTGGCATAAGATTAAAACACACGATTGCCCACTTTCGGTCGTTAAAGTACGCTTGCACATTCGCAAAAATCCGAATTAAAAACGAGAAAAACAACAACATCGCAGATCAATAGGCTAAACTAGCAGAATAAAAAGATTTCACATTCCAGCATCTTCAAACAGATAATACAACACAACAAGAAATGGACTGATGCTCTGCCCACAGTTTTAACTGCACTGCGGACAACCTCAGACCTTCATCGTTGCAACTCAACAATCTGCTGCTCAACCTCAACCTGTGGTGTCGTCTGCAAACTTCTAGACCTTGACAGAGGGGTCTTTAGAGGGGACGTCATACTGATTGACAAGAGCAGTGTAGAGAGAACACGGTCCCGAGTTACACCGGGGCAGCTGGATGTGAGTTTTCCCAGTCTCACTACACTTTCTCTGGTCCACTGGCAGATTGGGGTGGGCACAATGAGCTGGGTCAGATTGGATGATAGAAGATCAGGCATGATGGTATTAAAAGCCAAACTGAAGTGTAATATTTATATATACGTATATTGAAGTATGTACTGAAGTATATTTAGAACTCACCATTTGACCATTGCTTTAGATAGATGTAGAAACCAATCACAGTGAAAACTAAAACCGCAGCAGCTGCTGAAATTACTGCTATAAAAAGCCATGGAGATTCTGTTCCACAATCAGCAACATTTCCCACTGCAAACAAACAAACAAACAAAAAAAATCACAGACATTATAAATGTTTTTTAACTGTTAAAATAAGTTGAGGCACTTTAACTGTTGTTTGTGATCATCAGCATCAGTGTGATCATGTTCTCTTTCTACATACCGAGAGACTTTTATTTAGTTAATAATGCAGAATCAGTGTTACTGTATGAAGGCAGATCTTCACATATTCACTCAAGACTGAATTTACAGTGATATTTACCCCATTTCACTTTAAATGGTTCTGTCAGACTGCTGTGAATCACCAGACAGTCATAAGATCCTTCAAGGTTTCTGTTGATCTTCACACTGATGCTCCTCTGAAAGGTTTCATCTTCATTTGGTCTGATTCCTGAAGATGTTTGACCCTCAAGTTTAATTCTGTTCAATCTAATGTTCATCTGAACATCTCTGGGGTAGAAACCAGTGGCCAGACACGTCAGAACCAGCTGACTGTGATCATCAGGAGCTTTCCTCGCGGAGACATGAACATCTGGACAACCTGGAGAAGAACATAATAATGCAATAATGCAAACAAACAAACAAACAAACAAACATTGACAAAGAAAAGATCTTCATTTTCATTTAAAAAAAAAGAAAAAAAGTATTTTTTGATAAAATGATCAAATTAATTATTCAATTAAATCTGTTATTACATTTACATGAATTAGTGTTTGGTTCATTAGGCTAATTAGCAAGAGCCTCTTAACAGATGTTGTTAGTCACTGTTTGTCTCAAAGTAAATTTTATTTGTGTAATATTACAGCACAGTGGTCAACATTACATAGTTTTAACTGTGCTTCATGAATAATTAAAAAAAATACATGAACAGAACCTTGAAATGTATTTTCATAATTTAGACCAAATCAGAAGTGTGTTTCACAATGTGAAGATCTGCTGATGTTTCACTTTCAGGAACAAAGCAAAGTGTACAAAGATTTCTGAATGGGTCCTCAACAGTTTTCCATTTTCAACTTTCAGTAGTTGTTTTTTACTAAATGATGAATTATAAACCACCTGCTGAACTCATGTCACACTCACACTCAGACAAGATATAAAGTGATCTGATCAGAACTTACTCTGTTTTGTGTTGTTAAATGTGGAGATCCAGTTCTTGCAGGTCTTGAGGAAATACTGCAGGACTGTATTGCGTCGAGTTTGAAGATCCCATTTCGCTTTAGTTTCTTTGGCTTTGGGGGTTTTATCGATCCACGTCATAGTGTCAGAATTAAAGGATATAAAATCCTCTCCATCAAATCCATATTCATCAAAGACAGTCCGATTCACTGATCCATCAGGAAGTTTCTCCAGTTCACAGCCGATTATTCTCTGAAGAACATGAAGCTCTACAATCACAGAAGACTCATGAGAAACTGACAGGAAATATAATGTCTGATCATGAATAAGAGGAAATCATGAATCTCACCAGAACACTGAGAGTTTGAGCAGTTTGACAGAGTCCTGATCTGATGAATGAACCATTCTTTATAATCAGGAGGATCTGGAGCTTCAGTCCAGTCATGTTCAGTCAGAATCCAGACTCTTTCTTCATTACTGTAGTGTTTGATCCATCTGTCATCACACACACCTACAGCACTGAACTCTGGGAATGTGTCTGCTTTGATCAGGACTGTAAACTTGTAGTGCAGGAAGTGTTTCACTGAAGAACATATAAACACAAGCAATGACTAAATGTAAAACGATTGACAAATGGTGGATAGAACTAACTAAAAAAAACAGACTTTAAGAAAGACGTGGAGGACAACATGAATATGCACAATTTGGGAAAGATGACGCAATAAAATGTTGTGATTGAGGTAAACAACAAAGTGCTGCTTTTAAAGGCTTTGTGAAATAATTACAGGATAAAGAAGGTGAAAAGTACAAAATCACTGATCAAATTTGCTGAAACTCAAAAGAAACGTCTCAGGTGACGACTGTAACCCTAGTTCCCTGAGAGAGGGAACTAGACACTGCGTCGAATGACGCTTTGGGAACGCGTCAGCGTGAACGCGTCTGATACATGAATGTCAAGTAGCCAATGGCGAGAATGAACCTCACGGGTGGATGACGTTCATGACCAGGAAGGATAAAAGCATATCCAGAGCGATCGCTCACTAGCTTAAAGTAGCCGAAGAAAATCGATCACAGGTATGCAGGGAGTATGGCTGGGTGACGCAGCGTCTCGTTCCCTCTCTCAGGGAACTAGGGTTACAGCCGTAACCTGAGACGTTCCCTTTCGAGGGAACTTCAATGCTGCGTCGAATGAAGCTTTGGGAACGATATACCATAACAAATACCTGTCTGTGTGAAGCTGCGGCACACAAAGACCTAAAGCAGCGTCCAGGTCGAGATTAAAGAAAACGTGAGCGGAGTGGAACAGCTCGCCGCATCACATACTTGAGGGTATCCCCGACAGCAAGGCCTTGGAAGCCACCATACTTCAGGTGGTATGAGCTCTGAAAGCTATAGCAGCTGACCAGAGACCTCATAAGCAAGAACAAGAGCCTCGACTCTCCACTCGCTAGCCGTCTGTTTGGACGCAGACGATCCAAAACAAACAGCTGATCAGCTTTTCCTGGTCCGGTTCTTAGAAAGTGCCACGAAGGAAACAGGTTATCAAATGGTTTCTCCCCACAATTGTACCATCCAAAAGAACATGGTAAGCAGCGATAGCTGACACATATACTTTCAGAATGGACGGGGAAAGACCTGATATGAAGCGATCTTGTAGGAACTCTAGCACTGTACCGACTGGGCAGTTTACTTGATCCAACTGTCGCATATTACACCAAGAATTGAAATGTTTCCACTTCAGAGTGTACAGTTTCCTTGTGGACAGAGCTCTGGAGTGAAGTATGGAATCTACAACCTCAGTTGAGAGACCAGATAGACAGGCCTTAGCCCCTGTCTCAACAGGATGTCTTATCCTATAATCTGGGCCCCTGGAATATAGATCACTCCCAAGGAGAGCATCTTCCCCAGGGACAACAGGAGGATCTTCGTGCGCCCGTTTGCAAAGTGGACGCGAGCGCAGACCTCCTCGTCGATTTATATAAGGAACCAACAATGTGTTGTCTGTGCGGACAAGCACATGATGGCCTCTCAGGTCTGGGAGGAAGAACTTCAACGTATTGAAGACAGCCAGCATCTCCAGGCAATTTATGTGCCACGAAAGATGATGACCCCTCCAGAGACCTTGAGCTGAGCGGCCTTCCATAACTGCTCCCCAGCCTGTGAGAGAACATCTGTGGTCAGTGTGACTCATCGACACTGAGCTCCAAACACAAGACCCTGGGACAGGAACCAGTTCTCCTTCCACATAACCAAGGCGCAGAGTGCTCGCCGCGTGATCTTGATCGTACGTAATGGGTTCCCTCTCGGGGAAAAAAACCCTCTGGTCCTGAGAGAAAAACAGCAATGTGAGTGGGTGGAAGAACAGCCCACATCATTGCTGAATTCCACACCAAGAAAGGTGGTTCTCTGTACCGGAGAAAGCACACTCTTTTTGGCCTTCAGTCTCAACCCCAATTTCTGCATGTGAGCGAGAAAGACATCTCAATGCCGAACCGCCATCTGCTCTGACTGAACTGATATTAGCCAATTGTCCGTATCATTCAGAATGCGTATGCCCTGTAGCCTGAGCGAGGCCAGCTCTGCATCTACGCACTTCGTGAACGTGTGGGGTGAAAGAGCTTGGCCGAATGGAAGAACCCGATATTGGCAAGCTTCGCCCCCAAAAGCGAACCTCAGGAACTTCCTGTGTTGTGAAGGGATGGAAACATGGAAGAATGCGTCCTTTAGATCTATTGTGACAAACCAATCCTCGGATCCGATCTGAGTCACAATTTGACTTAATGTCAGCATCTTGAATTGTAGCCTTTTTTATTGTCCAATTCAGATAATACGCATCTAATACGCAACCCACCATCCTTTCTTGGAACAATGAAGTAACGGCTGTTAAAACCCGACTCCCAGTCGGCTACAGGGACCCGTTCTATAGCTTCCTTCGCTAACAGGGTTGTTACTCCTTGTTCCATCACCAGAGCCTGCTCGGGGATGCACTGAAGAATAGAAGTGAATAGAAGTGGATGAAACCCAAACTGGATTTTGAACCCTTTCTCCATTGTCTGCAGGACCCATTGAGATATATTTGGTAGACGTTTAAACTCTGCCAGAAAATCTACTAAGGGAACCAGCCTCCCAAGGCTGACCTCTGGTTTACTTAGAGCAGCCACTACGGGCAGGAACCAACCGATTTGACTGCTTTGACCCTCCTCAGAGGGTGCGAGCCTGACCCAGCGTTGTTTTGTGAATGCTGAGTCATGAGCTCGCTGGAAACCGCTGCGCCCCGAGCCACAGAGAGTGGTGGGGTTGGTAGAACGGCCCCCTGAGGGCCACAAAGTGGGGCGAACACCAAATGCTGAGGTGTAAACCGCTCTGAACCACGTAGAGCTACCCTCAAATTCCTTTACAGACGGTGTAAGCCTGACGCAGCATCATGAGAGCGCTGGAAACCACTGCGCCCCGAAGCACCGAGGGTGGTGGGGTTGGCAGAACAGCTCCCATAGGGCAACGGAGTGGCACAGACACCGTATACTGAGGTGTAACTGCTCCACCTCGCAGGGGTCTGCCCTCAGAAGCCTGACACCACCGGCGTCAAGATCTGTATAAAGGCTGAACTAATACATGAATCTAACTACTGAAAACCAGATAAATATGTATCAGATAAAGACACAATGCCTTTGATGAAAAGTTCAAAGAAATGGACATCGTGTGGCGATTTTAATGCCCAAAATGGTTTATCAGGCAGTGATCATTCAGATAGTATTCATTGAATGACTTACAAAAACTGGTATGTCTCAATGATGAAAAGGGCACTAGAATTGACATTAGACCTACATGAAGCAAAATGACCAATACTGACCTTAAAAAAATGACACCTTGCAAGTTTAAGTGAATGGAAAATAAATGACAATCTACACAGTAAAATCCCCAGAGTTAAATCAACTCTGATCAGATAACATTTGGTCCCTCTCTAAACAGTGTTAAAGTCACACTGAACTAGTGTTAAAGTCACACTCTTCAGAGATTGAACGTCTTTTATCTTCAGTTGATTTCATCTAAGACTGTGGCTGTTTCTCTTTTCTACAGTGATTCTGCTTGTTAACAGCAGGTGTTCATCATTAATGTTCAATCATCGCTTAATGAATTGCTTAATTATCTCATTAACTTTAACTCTGCTTCAGTGTTACTTTAACACTATTTAGAGAGGGACCAAATGTTATCTGAGCAGAGTTGATTTAACTCTGGGGTTTTTACTGTGTATGAAGTCAAAAATCATTGTCATTTCTCACACTCACAGCCATTTTCAAGCACAGTTGTAGCAAAACGTCTCGTCTCAACTTGCAGTTGTAACCGATATGTAAATGCTAGCTCAGTTTCAGAAATTTTGATGTGTACTTTATATTGTCCTCGTTGCTGATGCACTTATTCGAATTGATTTTATCTGCACATAGTTCCACACTAACATTCACTTGCCTATTATAAGCTTTCCTTTTACACTGTTTGTTAAACTCGTTTCATTTGCACCATCTGTAAACAGTTGGTGTTGCTGGTTATACTGTATATTTTACAAATAACTGGAAAACTGAAGGTTATTTTGCCAAAAACTTCAGTTTTCTTGAGTATATTACATAAATATCCTTTGTTATTTCTCACACTCACAGCCATTTTCAACCACAGTTGTAGCAACATTTCTTGTCTCAACTTGCAGACTAATGAAATGAAAGCACATGACAATTTCTAAGAATACAAAAAGAGATATATAACAGGTATTTACAAATTTATAGGCTCTAGACATGATGGAAGGGACATATTTATCCAAGAATTCAACATAAACATTACTAGAACTAGTTTCAATGGGGTTCTTTTGTGAGTGGAGGAAGTTCAACTACAGATTGCTGATTAATAAGCTGCATTGCAAAGCGTTATTGTAACTAGAAATGATGTTTAATAGAAATGTTTTTTAAATGAACTTAAGTCATTAATTATAAAGCAACAGACAAATGCTGTCAAAAATGCATGTAATAAAGCGGAGAATACTACAATATTCATATATGAATAAAAGTTAATTAAAAATTTAGAATAGAAACAGAAGGCATACTATTTGTACATGCTACAATTAGGACACACAAGACTAAACATTATTTCTCATGAATAAGCCAAATACAGATAAATATGATATATTTAAATGTTAAGAAAATGTATATATATATATCCAGTATAGCAGAATGCTTTGCATGAAATCCAAGCGTGCCAATAAGGTAATGTTATAGACAAAGGGAAAATGCATGGCACTGTTCTTCATCAGTTTGCATAACACAAAAGTTTCATATTAAAATTGTGAATGTTTTGAATATTCGCCTAAAATTAAAATTATTTCAAACTCAGATTTCAAACTTGCATTCAACTTCCTAACATGTTAGGAAGAATTTTAGTCTGATTATTCACTTTAAATTAAAAATATACAAAGGGGGAAATATGCAATAAAGGTAGATGGAGAATATGTTTATTTATATATTCAGCCATAAAATGTTGCCTTTAATGTATTAGACATTAACTTGACATGGTTGAATTGAATTGCTACTAGTAAAAATGTTCATTTCTGATATCTGAAAATGAATTCCTGATATCAATATAATTTCTGATATCTAAAACGGCTTTCTTATTAGTAACAATCACATTCATGATATCAGAAATGAACATTTTTACTAGTAGAAATTCAATTGTTGATATCAAGAATAGACATTTGCACTGGTAACAGTGTAATTTGATATCATAAATTTGCATTGTTACTAGTAAGAATTGTATTCCTGATATGTGGAACTGGAATTTCAACTAGTAAGAAATGAATTCTTGATATCAGGAATTGAATTTGAATGGCAGCCTATGGTGAGATTTCACTAGTAAAAATACAATTCTTGATATCAACAATTATAGTTTATACTAGTGGAAACTGAATTGTTGAAATCAAGAATTAACATTTTAACTAGTGGAACACAAGTTCATGTCCTGAAAATGAATCAAAGTCAAAACGACTTGCCAAACACGACGGTGTTTTGCCTTGAGCGGCAGAGAACAAGTCGTAACACGACTCATCATGAAAAACAACAGCGGAAAGTAACTGAAACTATTTTAAAAATAACCTGTACACAAACTCAAAAGGTTTAGTTTAAACATCAGTGGATAGCGATCAGAAGTAAAACAAATGAACAGACTCACCTTGATGCGCGTCGCTTAAGAGAAGGAGACCAGAAATTATAAAGAAAACGCTTTTATCCAAGCGCGTGAGAAACATCTTTTCCATGCAGCCTACATTTCTGACGCGCAGGAAACGCTATTATGCCGAGCGAACCTAAGCTCCAGGTTAAACCAGCAAAACTCAAAAACACTCCAGCTGTGCCTGCTGGCTGCTTCTTCAGGTAGTGATGCGAGTTTGTGAACTGAGGCTTCTGAGCATGCGTCGAGGGTGTGCCATATGAAGCCTCGATTCAGGGAGAGAGAGGTGGCTGGTCTGCTGTTCGCCTGTTAGATAAGGAAGGTTGTTTATGAACCACAAAACTTTTTGTGAAAATATAACTTTTATTGTGATTACAAGCAATTTAATATGGTGCTTGAACTGCAATTATACAGATGGTTAGTTATACAGTGCCAAATGTAACTGAAGCTCTTTAAAAATAAATAGATTTTATTACAAGTTGCTTGACAAATAAATTAATCAGAACTTTATCAACCCAAGATATCATCTGTAGAGCCACTCCTCAGTAAAAGGCACACGACAGCCCGCCTGGAGTTTGCCAAAAGACACCTGAAGGACTCTCAGACCATGAGAAACAAAATTTTCTGGTCTGATGAAACAAAGATTGAACTCTTCGGCCTGAATAACAAGCACCATATCTGGAGGAAACCAGGCACCGCTCATCACCTGGACGATACCCTCCCTACAGTGAAGCGTGGTGGTGGCAGCATCATGGTGTGGGGATGTTTTTCAGCGACAGGAACTGGGAGACTGGTCAGGATGGAGGGAAAGATGAATGCAGCAATGTACAGAGACATCCTTGATGAAAACCTGCTCCAGAGCGCTCTGGACCTCAGACTGGGGCGAAGGTTCATCTTCCAAAGGGACAATGACCGCAAGCACACAGCCAAGATAACAAAGCAGTGGCTACGGGTCCAGACAAGAACCCAATTGAACATCTCTGGAAGATTTGCTGTATATACTGTCATATAGATATTTTTAATATTATCTCATTTTTTGTCAATTCATTCTTTATCCAGATTTAGAGCAAAAGCATTTGATACATAATATAGAAGTGGTAAATAAAATACAAATATTCCGTTGGTGTGGAGGTGCAGAGTCAGCCACACGCTGACTTCGGCCTAAGGTTTAAGGACATTTAGCTTTCAAAACCATAAAAATGTTATTCCCGTAAGGAAAAAGAAATGTTCATTGTGATTAGTTAAAAAAAATTCCATCACAGGGCCATGTCTGGTCACCTTAAACCCTGACCCTCCCACTTCGGATCACAATTTCCCCCTGAAAAATCGAAATGCTCGCCCAATTCGTGGGTCCTGGCACCGATCCTGTGGAGGTGGTACTTAGAGGCTCTGGGTCCTCCTTTTGCGAGTCCTCCTTTTCCTCAGTTTCACTGCTTCTATGCATCCGATGCCCTTGTCTGAAACAACAACATAGAATTATGTTACATCATATAATGTGTTCTTGATCCTTTAAAGAAACTGTCAAACGTAAAAGGTTTGGTACAGTGTCATATTTCACCCATCATGATTAAGTGTTCTAATTAAAATAGAGCTGACACAGATTAGAAATGGCTGAGTGAACAAAAATTAAAGCCTAAAACAAACTACTTTTTTTTTGCAGAAAAGAGCTGGAATGATGGGATTCATTCACGAATCATGCATACACAAGTTATTCTAAATTCACAAAAAAAAAAAAAAAAAAAAATGTGGAACAACTGAAACCACACGTATGCAAAAATCACATGCTCTGTGTGGTTTTATAAATATGTTAAGATTTAATTTTATACATACAAATTGGATTAATGCAATTATTAGTGCATGAAACCCGCTGCCTGTTTCTATTGGTGCCCATAAACTTGTTCACATCCCAGGACAGTCTGTAGATGCTCTTGATTAAAACACTGGACTGTACCTGCAGTTTGGCCTTCTGAATCAGCATCAGTATCACCATCACTGTTCTGGTCTGTTCCAGCTGAAAGAAGTACAGCAGATTTTAATCAAAACTTTAGCTAAAATACATACATCATCTATCAGGATCATCTAGTCACTGATGTCACATTGCACATTTGTTATGGATAATCTTACTTTATAATTTGTGTCCAACAAATACATTTAAAATACAGAAAATAATATTATGAAAATTTCTACCAACTCACATAGTTCTACTCTCATACTGTCCAGCTTTGGACATTGAAAGCAACGTGTTAAATATCTATAACTCACCATAATATCTTTGACAGATTAAAAACAAACACAACATTATCAGAATCAGAACTGCAGTTGCAGTTACTCCTGTTATAATTTGCCAGCGAGACATTTTACAGTCAATGCATTTTCCATCTGGAAATGAAGAAAAAAAAAAAACCTGAAAACATTATTTGTTTCATGATTATAAATATTGAACTGAATCTAGACACTTTAACTGGCCAGCAACAATAACCCATTCAACTTGATCATGTCTAAGTTCTCCTGTTATGGATTTGTGTTGCATTTGTGTTTCACAGTATTTATGCAGAATCAGTGTTACTGTATGAAGGCAGATCTTCACATATTCACTCAAGACTGAATTCATGATGATTTTTACCCCATTTTTTTGAAACTGGTCGCTTCAGACTGCTGTGAATCACCAGACAGTCATGAGATCCTTCATGGTTTCTGTTGATCTTCACACTGATGCTCCTCTGAAAGGTTTCATCTTCATTTGGTCTGATTCCTGAAGATGTTTGACCCTCAAGAACAGTTTTGTTGAATCTAATGTTCATCTGAACATCTCTGGGGTAGAAACCAGTGGCCAGACACGTCAGGTTTAACTTGTATTGATCATATTCCGCCGCAAAGAGATGAACATCTGGTCGACCTGGAGCACAAAAGAAGCGTAAAATCACAATGAAATTAACAGATAAATATTTGTAAAGAAATTGATTCAGTTTTTGCATGGTGAAAAAAGGTATTCATTTTATCAAAAATTTTGCCTTTTGTGTTCCAAATTAAGTAAGAAGAATTAGAGGGAATAAACCAGACGAACATTATCTGCTACATCAAGAACATTTCCTTAATGATTTGCAATAGACATAGATAGACAAACATAAACAAAGTAGTGATCTAATGAACACATACTTTTTTTGGTGTTTTTAAATGTTGAAATCCATTGCAAACAGGTCTTGAGGAAATACTTGATGAACTGGTTTCGTCCTGTGTGAAGATCCCATTTCACTTTAGTTTCTTTGGCTTTGGGGTTTTTATCAATCCACGTCATAGTGTCAGAATTAAAGGATATAAAATCCTCTCCATCAAATCCATATTCATCAAAGACAGTCGGATTCACTGATCCATCAGGAAGTTTCTCCAATTCACAGCCGATTATTCTCTGAAGAACATGAAGCTCTACAATCACAGAAGACTCATGAGAAACTGACAGTAAATATAATGTCTGATCATGAATAAGAGTAAATCATGAATCTCACCAGAACACTGAGAGTTTGAGCAGTTTGACAGAGTCCTGATCTGATGAATGAACCAGTCTCTAGAATCAGGAGGATCTGGAGGATCTTCAGTCCAGTTATCTTCAGTCAGAATCCAGACTCTTCCTTCATCACTGAAGTGTTTGATCCGTCTGTCATCAGCAACAATCACAGCACTGAACTCTGGGAATGTGTCTGCTTTGGTCAGGACTGTAAACTTGTAGAGGAGGAAGTGTTTCTCTGATCAACACACACACACACACACACACACACACACACACACACACACACACACAAACAGAAGTGCGTCCTTTCGTAAAAAGATAGGTAACAATGATTTTTAAAACTATACTTTAAAATACTGATAAAAACAGGAATGTTACTATAAACTGTATTTTATTTTACAATCAATGTTATAATATTCTAAAATTGTTTGTTGCATGTTTGTTAGTGACTGCAATGCGACTGTTAGTTTGCTGTTGCTGTTCGCGATTCGGACTTTATAGCTCGCGATTCGCGATTCGGACTTTATAGCTCGCGATTCGCGATTCGGACTTTATAGCTCGCGATTCGCGATTCGGACTTTATAGCTCGCGATTCGCGATTCGGACTTTATAGCTCGCGATTCGCGATTCGGACTTTATAGCTCGCGATTCGCGATTCGGACTTTATAGCTCGCGATTCGCGATTCGGACTTTATAGCTCGCGATTCGGACTTTTTAGCTCGCGATTCGGACTTTATAGCTCGCGATTCGGACTTTATAGCTCGCGATTCGGACTTTATAGCTCGCGATTCGGACTTTACAGCTCGCGATTCGCGATTCGGACTTTACAGCTCGCGATTCGCGATTCGGACTTTACAGCTCGCGATTCGCGATTCGGACTTTACAGCTCGCGATTCGGACTTTACAGCTCGCGATTCGGACTTTACAGCTCGCGATTCAGGATTCGGACTTTATAGCTCGCGATTCGGACTTTATAGCTCGCGATTCGCGATTCGGACTTTATAGCTCGCGATTCGCGATTCGGACTTTATAGCTCGCGATTCGCGATTCGGACTTTATAGCTCGCGATTCGCGATTCGGACTTTATAGCTCGCGATTCGCGATTCGGACTTTATAGCTCGCGATTCGCGATTCGGACTTTATAGCTCGCGATTCGCGATTCGGACTTTATAGCTCGCGATTCGGACTTTTTAGCTCGCGATTCGGACTTTATAGCTCGCGATTCGGACTTTTTAGCTCGCGATTCGGACTTTATAGCTCGCGATTCGGACTTTTTAGCTCGCGATTCGGACTTTATAGCTCGCGATTCGCGATTCGGACTTTATAGCTCGCGATTCGCGATTCGGACTTTATAGCTCGCGATTCGCGATTCGGACTTTATAGCTCGCGATTCGCGATTCGGACTTTATAGCTCGCGATTCGGACTTTTTAGCTCACGATTCGGACTTTATAGCTCGCGATTCGGACTTTTTAGCTCGCGATTCGGACTTTATAGCTCGCGATTCGCGATTCGGACTTTATAGCTCGCGATTCGCGATTCGGACTTTATAGCTCGCGATTCGCGATTCGGACTTTATAGCTCGCGATTCGCGATTCGGACTTTATAGCTCGCGATTCGCGATTCGGACTTTATAGCTCGCGATTCGCGATTCGGACTTTATAGCTCGCGATTCGGACTTTTTAGCTCGCGATTCGGACTTTATAGCTCGCGATTCGGACTTTTTAGCTCGCGATTTGGACTTTTTAGCTCGCGATTCGCGATTCGGACTTTATAGCTCGCGATTCGCGATTCGGACTTTACAGCTCGCGATTCGGACTTTATAGCTTGCGATTCGGACTTTAATATTTAGGTAAAATTCGTCTATGGTAAAATTAAAAGAGCTCATAGCGACACCATCATGGCCCTTCTTTATTAATTCAAGTGGAGGTGACGTATTTCCGCTCTCGAGTGGAGCTCCACTCGCCCACGGTCTGCAGCCAGACCCTATTGGCCAATTAGGCAGTGCTTCGCTGATGTTGGGTCAGGTGGTGTCATTTTCACTCCACGATCGCCTGATTCGTAGATTCATAAGTGCGTCAATTAATTCGCAGTTGCATACCAGCCTATTGCACGTCAGTCTGATCGACAGCACAGCGGCAGGCCAGAATGACCATCAGGCCACCGGGAAATGTCCTGGTGCTCCCGATGGCCAGTCCGCCCCTGGATGATCTTGAATAGTCTTGAAGAACTCACCTTTTGAACTTTTACACACAGCAAACACAATATCCCCAGACCGGCAACCACTGCAATCACTGCAACCACTGCTGAAAACATCCACTGAGACCCTGTTTCACTGTCACAACTTCTATCTGCAGAATGAAGAAAAACAAACATTATCAATGCATTTAACTTGTTGAAGTGAATCGAGACACTTTAACGGTTTGTGGCGAGCGATATTAATAGCACTGGCTTGTATGAAGTTTCATATTTTATACATGCAGAAGCAGAGTGACTTTATTTCTGCACATATTCCCTAAAGACTTTATCAATATACAGTGATATTTACCCCATTCTACTGAAAATGGTTACTTTAAAATTAACAATGAACAACTTTTATTGATCTTTAATGTCACAAATGGACGTTATAAGAGTGTTTCCATTTCACATACACTGATGAATTACTGTAAAAATTACAGCATTATTTTACAGCCGCTGGCGGTTTTTTAATAATACACCATATTGCTGTAAACTGCAATGCATTCTGGGGTCACGTGTTGGTTTGACTCAAATTTACAGAATATTGCTGTAAACTGACCCTTCGTAATTTAAAAAAAAAAAAACAGTTATTTACTGTAATCAGAGAATACAGGGAAATTCTGTAAATTAAATTACAGTAACACTACTGTAAATTTTACAGTAACTGGCTGGCAACCCTGATTCCAGTATTCTACTGCAAAATGTACAGTAATTTTTTAACAGTTGTAAGGAATTACTGTAAAAATAAAAGCATTTTACAGCCGCTGACTGTTTTTTAATAATACAGCATATTGCTGTAAACTGCAATGCATTCTGGGGTTACATGTTGGTTTGACTCAAATTTACAGAATATTGCTGTAAACTGACCCTTTGTAATTTAAAAAATACAGTTATTTACTGTAATCAGAGAATACAGGGAAATTCTGTAAATTACAGTCACACTATTGTAAATTTTACAGTAACTGGCTGGCAACCCTGCTGCCAGTATTATACTGCAAAATGTACACTAATTTTTTAACAGTGTAAATCCGATCAATCATGCTTAAAATGTCCATTTTTACACACAAAGGCATATTATATGAATGCTTTCACTCGTTATTTGCTTCTATTTTAGAACACTTGATTAATCTAAATATGTGTTAAAGTGCGGGTAAAAAAGAACTGAAATCGAACACATTTCTGATGTATGTTTCTGTCGGCTGCATGATTAGGATACAATTTAAATATGCATCTTCACTGGATAAAGAATTCATAAACTCGAACAAATGGATGTAAACTAATGCGAATAGAGGGTAACAATCGTGACATGAAACAGTTGGTGTTTCTGTCACACTGTTTTAACTCTTGAGGTAACGTAACGTCAGCATCTTCTGAGCCTCGACGGCAAACACACTGCTGTTCTCACTGATGCAGCATCTAGTCAGCAAACTAATTACTTTAGTGATATGAGAACATCTACAGTAGTGTACTGTAAAACATACCGCTTTGTTATCTATGTTTTAAATCCGTTTTTGAAGGGTCCAGTTCTGTGCAGCGCAGCCTCACGTCACGTGTCAAAACAAACTCTACGAGGCGTCAGTGATAGTTTCATTTCTCCTCTAGAGGTCGCTCTTGTGCCGCACTCTCTCAGCCGCTCCAGCAACGGATGCAACCCGGAAAATGAGATCAACCACGGTTGTGCAGCACTTGTTTGTACATGTTTGTTTGCAGTCGCTGTTCTTCTGACTTTATTTTGTAGTAAGTAAGGAAAATGCTTTGAGGAAATGTATTGGAGTAAAAGTAAAAGTTGACAGAAATATAAATACTCAAGTAAGTACAGATTTTCCCCCCAAAAAATACTCAAGTACGGTAACGAAGTGTTACATTACACCTCTGTAATATATACATTTATATTTATTTCTTACTGTAAATAAAATATTGCATGTCATTCTTCATGATTTGTGAATTCAGGTGACGTGTTGGTCTCCGCTAGTGAAGAATGTGACTAGAATGTGTTATTTTCAATAAATAAACAGATTGTGTTCATACAGAATTACTTGTTTTAGATCGAGTCTGATTTGTGAAAAAATTCACAATCACATTTCATAGTGTTTCTCACTGATCTGTGCTCTTTTACTTGTGTGATCATGAGGCTGTGCCGATGAATAATGATCCATCCATTATAAACACCAATGTGAAACCTTTCACAAATCAGGACTCACATCCTGTTCGTCATTATTACAGAAGAAAAAGAGGACAGAGCAGTGAGAAAACTAGCTATGTTTCCATACATCTATTTTTGTGCGCATTTTGGATATCACATAAAAAGCACCGGATGGAAACGCCAAGATGCGCATAAATTCTAAAAATGCGCATTAAAAAAAACTGATGCGCTCAAATAAATAGGATTCATTATTTACACGAGAACATGCACAAAAACTAAAACGGAAACACTTTCACAGAATAAATTCCTTGATGAGCATCAAAAAAGACACTTGATTTCACGATGTGACAGACTGGACCAATCAGAGCACAGATCTCGAGGTTCTGGAGAACCTGTAATGTCTGAACACAGTCTGTCGTTAAAGTGGTTCAGGATAATTCTCCCACCCCGAGTTCACAAACACCTGCATCTGAACGGAAGATCACGTGATTATTGCGTTCAACTGCGCGCTTTGAGACCAATTTTGCAAATCTTTTATGCGATATTCAAAATTTGCGCATAAATTAAACACACACCTTCGGATGAAAATCTTCTGACCGCGAACTGCGGATTTATAGCCAAATCTGAATATCAAACCAAAACTATCTTTAATAAACCTGACGCGTTTTTCCTGAAGCAGTCTCACAACAAACACCAACACACTGTGTGTGAAGCGATAGAATAATATAATATAATATAATATAACATAATATATATAATTTGAAATATATTAAATATGGTTGTTGAAAGTATTTGAATGACTCTGGACTCAAACTCAAAGGTTGAAACAGGAGAAGAAACTGCTTCAGAAGTGAAACAAATGAACATGTTCTTACCTTGATGAGCTTCACTGAGACAAGAGAGAAACATGAACCAGACCAGAACTTCATTTATGAACAACATGTTTCTAAACCAGAGCGATTGAGACATGATTCCGTTATTATTTCAGACGCGCACGATCATCCTGTCCTCAAACCTCTGAACTGATGCTGGTTTCGTTTGCAGTCATCATGGCTAACGCCCAGTTATAACGTTTCTAAATTAGTTGCCAACAGTATTAACCTATCTATTTTTGTTTTTTTAAAAACATTATAAACTCTCTTAAATGTTAATGTTATATACATTTCTGTCAGATCAGAGTGTAAATGTGTTGAAGGCTGTGAATTGAGGAGGAGGAGCATTGATTAAACTGAGTGAACTTCATTTATTAACAGTGTTAAAGATTAATAATATTGATCTGAATTAATAACTGTGATTCTTGAATCAGATCAGTTTCATTTCTCATTCTCAAACATTCTGATAGAAATTTAACAAAAAAATCAAGTATTTTTAAAAACTAATTTGTTTGTCAAATACTAAATAGTGAAAAAAAATTAAACAATAATGTTAGAGAAAATTAACTTGCATTTTTAAGCAATTATTTTGGTATGTTCAACTCAAACCATCACGTAAATCACATTCAGAGATTTATAAGATAAAGTTAATAATTACTGTGATATTTACAAAGACAATGAATATTTTTAGAGTGTAAGTTTTAAGTATCTGTGGAGGAGATTATGTTAATGTACTTCTCCTCCTCTTGATCATCGCCCATTTGCCATATCTTGGTTGCACCAACTGGACGTGCACCCTGAAGTAAATCTAAGCTTAACGTAAAATGCGTTTTAAGTCCGGCGTAGAATTAATACCTGTTGCACCATCTGGGCGTCGCGCACGTCTGAGTAAATCTAACGCCTATAGTCAAAGGCAGGTTTAAAGCGAGAAGTCTTGACTTGTTTCCATGCTGAAAATAAAGACGAGATGATGGGGTCTGGATACTCCCCTGTCTGCCGTGTTCTCCAGTCCAGATCGGCCTCATCAGCCGGTGACCTGATGACTGTTTCAGCTGCTTTTATTTTGTTCAACAAATGCTCTTTTTATGCTTTTTTATTTGTAAACTATTATATTTGATCTTAATATAATTAATATACTCTATATTAGCGTTTTTCCCCCTTCAAATGGATGTTTTGGTAGTGTAATTATATGTATGCAATGTTTTAATAAAGTTGGATTATATGAACTTGTGCATTTTTCCTCTTTAAAGTTTCATAGCTGGTTTTACATTAAAAATAACAATTAATGATCAACAGTATTTAAAAAAGTGTTACATGTTCATCTTGTGTATGATTATTAAGAGATTGACCACAAAAAAAAAAAAATACATAAAAAAATAAGACGCAGAAAAGGTAATATAATATTTATAATCTGGTATAAAAATAAATGTGGTCGGAACGTCGTCTTGCAGTTGCTGAATGTCGCGCAACAACGTTTCTGCAGCCCTTCAGCTTCTTACAATTCAACGTTGCTACAATGTCGCGAGCACGTGGACAGTCAACGTTCCACAGTAAAAATGGAACGTGGCAGCGACTTTGTAGCAACGTAAATCTGTTTGTTCGGGGGCTCCACGATCAGCTGTCGTCGGTACTAAAGGCAGGTCGGGATTATCCGCTAAATTTGAAAGCGTTATTAAAGTATAACTTGCTCCAAAAATTTGTGTACTCTACTCTGTAAACAGGTCTAGCCTACAACTTGCTCCCTAAATTTGTAGCCTACTTCGTGTAAACAGCTTATCTATTGCCAGATTAAAATCTTTGTTTTATTCGTTATTGAATTGTTTTGCTTGCATACCAAAATATGCATATACTTACTGAATTGCTCAATAATTTCTCTTGTTTTACAGTCTGAGTAATTAAATTTTTTTCGGTCCAACAGTAATTTCTCATCTATCCATCTATTTGTTGGAGCCCATAAATTCACATTTGTAACCATAGCAACACGAACTTGTCTCAACTATCAGTGCGGTCGAACATTTTAGCGTGTGCGCGCATCGTCTACTCTAAGCGTAGCTGCGCAAAGTCGTAGTTTTCGATGGTGCAACAGGTGTAAAGATTCATCGGGAATACCCGACTTTTTCCCGACCAGCTGGTGCAACCGGCCCCTGGTTTCCTGTCAGTTGGTTTTGGGTGTTTGTATTGAAGTTAAGCACTCAGTGAAAGGTTAACTGGCCAAAAATGTATTGTGAAAGATTTCAAAATTCATTATAATGATGTAAATTCCAGAAAGAAACATGGCCCCTTTGGTAAGAAACCAAATTTGTTTCCACACGATATTAAAGGTATCGCCAATCTTGATCTTGGTATGGGTTCCCCCTCGAGGAAAACCCCTTTGTTGGCTGGCCACAAAGTATCGTGTTGGACACTGCTACCATCAGATCTAACAGGTCTTTGCTCTACAGTGAGTGACTGGCCCAGCTTCAACTTGTTTAGGGCTATAAGAATTGAATCTACTCAAGCAGGTGAGAGATATGCCTGCATAGTAGTCGAATCCCATACGACTCCTAGAGAAAAGAGGTTCTCTGTAGAGGAGATAGCTCGCTTTGCAACTTCGGATGAAAATCTTCTGATAACGAACTGCGGATTTATTAGCCAAATCTGAATATCAAACCAAAACTATCTTTAATAAACGTGACGCGTTTTTTTCCTGAAGCAGTCTCACAACAAACACCAACACACTGTGTGTGAAGCGATAGAATAATATAATATAACATAATAATATTAAATATGGTTGTTGAAAGTATTCGAATGACTCTGGACTCAAATCAGACCAGAACTTCATTTATGAACAATGTTTCTTAACCAGAGCGATTGAAAACATGATTCCGTTATTATACCGTCGCTATAAAGTTAGTTTTGGATATTCGTCACCCATTCAGTAGTAAACGGCAATAACTCCAAAACGAAATGCTCAAAAAAAATCTAAACAGTATCACCGCGAAAAGGGAAAGGCTGATATTGTTTCACAAGCTTCCATTTCTTTACTTTCTATCGATATAAAAAGCACAGACCCGCAGAAGCCGTCGCAATGTGAACTGGCCCAGAAAAGCTCTCTCCTCACGGAGCTGCAAGTAAGGGATCGTGGCGAAAGTATAAGTTTTCTTCGTTTTACGGGATTAACTCTGTGAATTATGGCAAGTCGGCTGGACTTTTATTCATTCTCAGGTTTATTGTTAATAAAAAAGTGCGATTTATTGTAAATAACTGCTAAATATTAGTAACTCGTCACACACTGCACCTTCTGACTCTGAATGAGTGAGCTTCTGATCTAAAATCAACAATCATCTCTTAGATTCATTCAGCGGCAAAAGCATAATCACAGCATTTTATCATATCAACAACTGAGTCATTGCATTAACAATAATTTTCCAAAACTCCCACAATGACTGTCATGTCAACTTAAAAAAAAAACCCTGTTATGGTTGAGCAGATATTTGAAAAAGAAATCATAAAGCAGACAAACAAAGACTTGAGGAGAACCTGTGGGTGTTATCAGAGGAGAGAGTCTGCCGTTCACCATCACTGATTTCTTCTTTCAGTCAAGAAGTCTAAAACCCAGCCAACCAAATGAAGAGTGTCTGTCTGTCTGCCCTGTCTTGTGATCCTCGTGTGACTAAGTTTTCCTTCCCTGTCTTCATTTGTTCATTATCGTCAGCTGTTCGTCATTATTAGTTACATCTTTCACCTGTGTTCTTGTCATTAGTGTCTATTTATACCCTTGTGTTTCCTTCACTCTTTGTCCGTTCTCGTTCGTGTATTGACATGTTCTCTGTTCCTGGTTTTCTCAATAAAAGAGATATTCTGTATTCCCTCGTCTTCATGAGTTTCCTGAGTTACACGTTACGTATAAGATGGAAGCCAAAATGAGTTCCTCTCTTCTCTTCCTCAAAACATTTCATTATGAGATGTTAATGCTATTGATCAACATTCACAAAACACCTTCAGACTAAAACAAACCCTTAAACATGTGAATAGTTACTGTGAATCACTAACAATCCTAAAATTTCCAGCAATCCACCCAAAAACTGTTCATCATCGAGGCAACATGCGATAGAGTCTTGAGTGCTGATTCTTCTCCCCTTATAATAATTCATTTATAGATTTTAATCTGCGATGACATGAAGTTTCATTCACCTGAGTTCAAGTCGCCCCTTTCTCTAGTCCAGTTTGCTTCATGTCGACTCACTGTCCCGTCATTAAAAAATGCCAAAAATAAACCTTTGAAAGCAAGTAAATAAATAAAGAAAAGAATGTCCTGTTACCTCTAGCAGTTGTTTCATGACTTACAAATGATCAAGTAGAGTAAAACAAAAAAGTAAAATACTCATTAATGTCTTCACAAAAGCAAATATATCTTCTAAGAACATCTGTGAGTTCATCAATACCCGAGCGAGAGTCATGAAGACATGATGAGATGCAGCAGATCTGATCTTGTCTTTATTCTTTCTCTTTGTAAAACAGGAATAAGCAGATCAATATCATGTTGATCCACTGGAGGCTGAAGGACAGATTTACATGAACCTTCAATCGATCCACAACAAACATCAAGAGTTATTAACGTGTGGGACATCATTTCATTTCGACCATCAGGAATTAATGATGAAAAGTGTCTCTATATGAAAAATAAGAGGGATTGATTTTTTTGTGTCAAGGGAGAGTGACTTTTATTGATGAAAATTTGATTTCAGCGTAAATCACTGTAATCAGCACATTCACAAATAATTATATTCAGTTAGTTCCTGTTTTCATGGACTTTTAGCTCCATCACGAGCTGATGCTGGAACTGCAACATTATTTTTAAAGTGACAGTAGAAGTTGTTCAGACTGCAGTCATTAGTAGAGTTATCACTCATAATCATCCTGTACACGAAGGGTTTTGTATCTGTATAAAACTGCAAGCTCACACTGGGTCTCTGGAATTTTCTTGTACATTTACATCCGAATGTTGTTTAAATCCAGATATGACATCACTTCCTCCTCCTCCTCCGTTTCACTGAAGCTTATAACGATATTTAACGAGCAACTGGCGTCATAAACGTGCTTTAGATATTGGATATTAGTTCATACACCACAACAAGCCAGTATTTCTGTCTTGTTTTCCAGTGCGAACATCTAAACACTTAAATACATTTACTGGATATGAGATATAAAGTATTGTTTTCTGTGAAATGTATCAAAATTGAACAAGTTTATGATGAAAACAAGAACAAATATCTGCCAAAGATTCTTGTTTTTCACTGAATGAAGTGCATTTCTCTGGACTCACTGCAGATATTTCTTCTTGATTCATTTTGATACATTTTCCAGAACACACTTCATATCTTCAGTCATTTTTCTTCTCCAGTCAATGTATCTTGATTTAAGAACGTTTAGATGTTTGTACTGAAAAACAAGACAGAAATACTGAGGAAGAACATGATGTTTTCAGTGCAGCAGCTCAATGAAATCACCGCTTCTGTCCTGATGAGTGTAAATGTTCATGATGTTCATGTTCAGCTCTTCCTGTAAACTGACGTGTCACTCGTCTGAAATGACTGATATCAGGTCATAGTGGTCGTTCTCAGAATCTCCCCAGAGCTCTTGATGAGAGGGGAGATCAAAGCACTGCTGATGTCACAATTATGCGGATCAGAATTTGACATCATGTGATTATTACAGTTTTTTTACAGACGCTAAGACACGTTTCTCAATACTTAGGCCACTTTTGCAAAGCTCTTCACACAGCGAGCACAGCAGAAGTCTATGTGGGCTAAACTGAGGATCAGTTATCATTGCTTTGGCACAGAATGCATTCAATGACTACATCTCTCAAATGTCATGAATTCTTTTCTCTCTCAGACACAACAACTGCCAAAACTCTTTGTACGTACAGGCCAATTTGCACATGCTTACGTACTGTTTTCAAAACTGTTAAACTTATGTTCAAAACTGAATAAGACAGCAATTTGCTACATTCCTACAGTAATTTATTTATATATTGTAAATTATTTATTTTATTTATAATTGTATGGGACAATGTGGCATTTCACCACTCCCGTGCAGTGGTTTGCAGCTCATCCCAGAATGGAGTCACTTTTCCTCCCACCTTCCTCTCCATTTCTCAACCCCATAGAGGAATTCTTTTCCTCATGGAGGTGGAAGGTTTATGACCACCATCCACATGATCAAATGTCCCTCCTGGATGCCTGGACATCTCAGCAGAAGATTCTTTCCTAGCTGTATTGCCCTGGATGACATGAGATGTGATGTGGATGAGAACCTGTGGCCATAATGGAGAAGTCTGAGTAGATGAGCATTACTACTGTATCTGTATCAGTGGATGGTGTGTGTGTACAAATTGTTGTATTTTGGAATTACTCATAACATAAAATATTGACGAATTCTGCATCATGTCTGATTCATTCTAACATATATTGCAGTGAATTATAAACAGAGATGTGTCCTTGTTTTACAAAAGAAAACATTGTATAATGCTACATGTTGTTAGTGTTTTTTAGGTCTTTGTTTTGTGGCTGACAAAGTGTGTTTGTTGGCTGTCAAGCTTTGCTTGTGTTCTGGAAGAATGAGTTGATTTGAGACCTGAATGAAGTGTTTTGATAGTTGCAGTGCATTTTGAATATGAAATGAACTGCTTTGCCAAGCTGAAAGTTTGTTAGGAGAACTGTGTGAAGAGTTTTGCAAAAGTGACCTAAGTATTGAGAAATGTGCCCTAGCGTCTGTAAAAAACTGTAACAGCTCAGTGATCATTGACTTTGACACATCCAAAAGATTTGACATCCATAGAGGAGTCCGACAGGGCTGTTTTTATTTCTTAAAGCCACAGAATTACTTTGTCGGAGCATTAACTAAAATGAATGTTTGAACGGAATTTCTATATTTGATAGGGAGATTAAAATTGCACAGCTGGCCGATGACACCACGGTATTCTTGAAGACAAACAACAGTTAACTAATGCCCTGGAATTGGTGGAACAATTTTCATGTGCCTCTGGTTTACAGGTTTTTTCGATTCCTAAACGACAGTGAGCACAACTGGAGTCACATGTGCAAAAACTCTAACTCCAGTCTGCACTACCAACAGCCACCTGAGCTGAACCGTCACATCACCTGCAAAACTCACTCCAAGCAACACAACTCCGAACAGGCCGAACACTATCACAACCCTCACTGAGAGAACACAGAGAGAGAACACAGACACCAGCTTATCCTTTCAGCTGAAGCTGCGATCAGCAGAGTTCAAAAGGCACAAGGCTGAAATCTGTTCTGTTTTGAATGTGTGGCTCACAGTTGTGACAGCGGTGTGTTCGCATTTGAACAAAGTGCTGTAAATCCACAGTGTTGTGCAGGTTGTGGTTAAAGTCATGGGATGAGTGTGTAGAGTTTTGAAAACTGTTCAAGCAATGAAAAACGAACTAGAGTTTGGTCCACATGAACTGCTGCAGTGCAGACTGGAGTAAGAGTTTTGACCATGTGACTCCACTAGTGCTCACTGTCGTATGTCACTGTCTCTTCTGACTCGCATGAAGCGCATTGCTGCCCCTCTCTGGCCGCTTTTGGGAATTACACTTACAACCTATTACAGATTTTCTGAATTGCTAAAACACTTAACGCCATCCTTTGAACCAAATTCTCAATAGCTTAAACCAATTTGTCGAATAAATCACTCTTTCTGTAAAAATGTAGTTAGACACGATTGCAGATCTCAAGCACTCTTTTTGTTAAACTGTAAACACTTTTCTCACTCACTAAAACACAAAAACAAACAACATTAAGCCGGTTCAGAGCGCACAGGAGCACCGGGACATGTTGATATGAGCAATGGATGGAAACAATCTGAGAAGGAGAAGAGGAAGAGTATGTTTAAGAGGCGGTGGACAGGGAGGAAGAGGATGAAGATGAGAAAGAGCAAGGTGAGGACACTGTTGTCCAATATACATAAAGCCAGTTACAGCTCTGAGATCAGGAGACTACGCTGGCATCTTCGTGCCATACATTTCCTCTCTTCCTCATACTTTGCAGCAAAATTGTCTGTCAGCGTTCATGTCCGAACATTGACTCGTATTCTGAGCGTCTTGCAAGAGAGCGTGCATCAGCGGAGAGCTACACATGGCTTCCCATCTTTCAGAAACAGAGCCTTTTAGAGGACGACAGCGCAAATATCAGCAACAACATTCATTTGACAATTGACACAACATCAGATGACGAGGAAAAAGGCATTTATTTGTCAATATTCCTTCTGGTCTGTCATTTTCCCGGCCTTTCCAAGTTTTGTATCAGATCAGATCTACATCAATTCCAGATACAAAGTTTTGAAATGAATTAAAATGAAATGTAAAAAAAAAACCCCCTGTTCTATGCTGGACATTAACGCAGTGAATGTTGAGAAAGCAACATGACAAACGTCCCTAATAATGGGAGTGAACGGTACCTTAGATTTTAAAGCCCCCCAAAAAGTCATCCATCCATCATAAAAATAATATCCATATCTGAGTCGAGGTCCGGTGGAAGAGTGACCTTTGACCCGACGCATGACGTATTGACGAACGCAGAAGCACAGAGGAGAGAGCAAAACAAAACACTCGTCTAAGAACAAGGATTTTTAAAGAGGAACGTCTGAGGAGCTTGAATATGTTGTTTGAACCGCGAGAGGCGTTTACTCTCAGCTGATCGTCTGCTGGACGCCAGTGATCATAGTTTATAAAGTTATATGTACATTGTTTTTTTACAAATACCCATCGCTTCACTTCAGAAGGTCTTTATTAACCTCCTAGAGACGTGTGGATTACTTTCATGATGGATGGATGGATGCGCTTTTTTGGGCTTCAAAAGAAAAGAAAGTCATGTTGGATGTCTTGAGGGTGAGTAAATTATTGGATAATTTCCATTTCTGGCTGAACTAACGCTTTAATTCTTTCCAGAATGGCGAGCGTAACAAAAGAACAGAGTTAGTGTAAGGTAGGGTTCGTGACACACACTCAAAAGAATCAAATAAACCACCGGAGAGAAGAAGCTCATCTGTTCACTCACACGCATGCTCAGCGCTGAGAAAAACAACACCAACTTACAATTCAGCCAATCAGGAGACACAAAGATGAACACTGAAGTAAATCAAATTACCTTTGAGATTCAAGATCAAAACTTTAACAAACTGTCTCCCATTTATATATATATATATATATATTTAACCTTACATTAGAAAAAGAGTCAATGAAAAACATTTACATTTGAAGAGTGAATGAAATAGTCAAACCTGGAAAACATGCTACAAATATACAGAAACTCAGAACATCTGCTGCTCAACGTCATTCTGTACAAATAAACAGTTAAATTGTATTTCTACTCCGCACCTATAAACTGTTCAGATCTCAGTCCTTCATCACTGAACTCTGATGAAAACACTGGAGTATAGAGGTGTGGATCATGGAGAGATGATGCTTTATTCTCCTCTATTACTCTCTCTGTGATCTGTGTTATATCTTCATCATCACTGCTCATCTGACCGAGAAAAACATACAGCAGATAATATAAAACTTAATGTTAGACATCAATATCATGTTCCTGTAATAATGCTCAAGCTGTAAAAGAATCCAAATAACATCTAAATCCAGTCCAGTCTGTATTGATCACATGAAAACACGAGACTGGTGTGTTTCTGCAGTCTGGACTGATTTTTATAGATTGATACCTGTGAGTGAAGGATGATGCTCAGTTCTCTTCATCTTCTTTATCAGCATTGCTGCTCGTCTTACCTAGAAAAAATACAGTAGATTATATAAAAACTGTAGCTTGAGAACAAACAGATATCACGCCGCAAAACTTTTTATCTCCGTCAAATAAAATCAAAATAAATCTCATTATCATCAGACTCTTTAATAGTTTATTGCCTTGGAATGTTTTTAAAACTATTTAAAAACGACATTTAAAGCAACAGTGTTCAATATTTAGAACTCACCTTCTGAACTTTTCTTTATGCAGAGCCATGAAATACACACAATGAGAGAAAGAACAAGACATAGAACTAGAGATGTAACTAGAACTAAAACTAATATTAAATGCAGATTCTGAGATTCTGTTTCACAGTCAGCACAATTTCCATCTGCAAAAAAATAAAACAAATAAATGAATATGTAAATTAAAAACACAAACATTGTAAATGTTTTTAAGAGTTTCTCTGAGTTGAGGCACTTGAACTGTGATCATCAGCATCAGTGTGATCATGTTCTCTTTCTACAAACTGAGAGACTTTTATTTAGTTTCATATTTTAATAATGGAGAATCATTGTTACTGTATGAAGGCAGATCTTCACATATTCACTCAAGACTGAATTTACAGTGATATTTACCCCATTCTACTGTAGCTGGTTCTGTCAGACTGCTGTGAATCACCAGACAGTCATAAGATCCTTCATGGTTTCTGTTGATCTTCACACTGATGCTCCTCTGAAAGGTTTCATCTTCATTTGGTCTGATTCCTGAAGATGTTTGACCCTCAAGTTTAATTCTGTTCAATCTAATGTTCATCTGAACATCTCTGGGGTAGAAACCAGTGGCCAGACACGTCAGAACCAGCTGACTGTGATCATCAGGAGCTTTCCTCGCAGAGACATGAACATCTGGACAACCTGGAGAAGAAGATAATAAAATCATAGAACAGAAATTGATTATGTCTCAGTGGTTTTGGTGTAAAACAAATGATGGCTGATATTATCTTCTGCATCAAGAACATTTCCTAAATGATTTTCAACTCAGAGACAAACACACCAAAATACAGGAGATTATTAAAGTGATCTGATCAGAACTTACTCTGTTTTGTGTTGTTAAATGTGGAGATCCAGTTCTTGCAGGTCTTGAGGAAATACTTGATGAACTGGTTTCGTCCTGTGTGAAGATCCCATTTCACTTTAGTTTCTTTGGCTTTGGGGTTTTTATCAATCCACGTCATAGTGTCAGAATTAAAGGATATAAAATCCTCTCCATCAAATCCATATTCATCAAAGACAGTCGGATTCACTGATCCATCAGGAAGTTTCTCCAGTTCACAGCCGATTATTCTCTGAAGAACATGAAGCTCTACAATCACAGAAGACTCATGAGAAACTGACAGTAAATATAATGTCTGATCATGAATAAGAGTAAATCATGAATCTCACCAGAACACTGAGAGTTTGAGCAGTTTGTCAGAATCTTCATCTGATGTAGGAACCAGTTTCTAGTATCAGGAGGATCTGGAGGATCTTCAGTCCAGTTATCTCCAGTCAGAATCCAGACTCTTTCTTCATCACTGAAGTGTTTGATCCGTCTGTCATCAGCAACAATCACAGCACTGAACTCTGGGAATGTGTCTGCTTTGGTCAGGACTGTAAACTTGTAGAGGAGGGAGTGTTTCTCTGAGGAACATATGAAACATGGACAACAATGATCTGTTATGCAGTCAGGGAAAACATCACACCAGTGATATGTTTTCAGCACCCATGTGGGGTCCAGTGAGATCATCAGTTTCCTAAAGGCTCCACATGCTTTAGCCCAGATGAAAAACACTACAGGCTGTAACACTGAACCATGTTGGAGTCTCAAGCTCCGGTGGCCTTTAGCTCTGCTCTGTTTCCCAGTGCTCCTCAGCTCAGTGCTTCCAGCTCTTCCAAGTCCGGTGGTTCTGGATTTTATCCCACTGTCCATGGTGCTTTCAGTAATGGCCTGTTTTTCTGGGGCGCGTTTCCCAAAGCGAACTATGGTTGCAATTTCAGTAGTTACCAATAGACTTGTGACTATAGTTGACTAACGATGCTTTCAGGACACGCACCCCTGTACGTTCAGGCCACACACTCTTCTCCTGAGGTAGTGCTCCCGAGGTGATGGTGTGAGACACGGACGTCCCTGCCCGCTCTGTCACGCCTGTGAAGGCCATCCAGGTCTTGAAATCTACTCCACCTTGGTGATATTCTGCTCTGTTGTGGTGGTCTCCTGCTCCATCTGATCCACACTGGTGCTCTCTGATTCTTGCCTTGGTTCTCTGTCCCATCAGCTCCGCCCAGCTCTGGCTTTCTCTTTCTCTTTCTCTCTCTTTCTCTTTCTCTCTCTCTCTTCTCTTTCTCTTTCTCTTTCTCTCTCTTTCTCTTTCTCTTTCTCTCTCTCAAAGGGTTTAGGTGAGATAAAAAGAGTAACAAAACTCAGAGAGTAAATGTCTCGACAGCTGAATGGGTCAAGGACTATTAATTCTTGCCTTGTTTTAGTAGCATTTTGATTAGGTTTATATGGACCGCTTCACGTCCTGAAGGCAAACTGATGTTTCACTTAAATATGTGGCTGTTGACACACTTTATGTACTGTCACAGGTGACATCACAAACTATGCATCACCAATATGAACATCAGCCGATTCAATGGAAGAATAACAGTGAACACGTGTTTCTATTCCACTCTATTGTCATTTAAGCACTTGATCAACGGCAGGAGGATGTGAACAGAGACAATAACAGACCAGAAAACAGGAGCTTAAATACACAGATGATGATTACTAAACTGAACTGACACGACTTAACTAAGACAATGAGAACTAATACAGAACTGAACTAAAATAAATAAATAAATGTATGAGACAACAGGCAAGTGCATAAAAACTGTATAGATCACAATGCCACGGAAAGAGGAAACATCAAATCACCGGGAAGATTACAGTACAAAAATGATTTTCTTCCTCATTTTTGTCAAACATTACTGAGTTTAAGCTTCAAACAAAAACAAATATCTGCCAATGGGGTCCCTGAAAATATTTTTTATATTTATTTTTTATTTGTTTATTTCAATATTAAGAAAATCTTTTTCTTTTTTTTTGTTCGTTCAGTTGAAAATGCTCAAAGTTTTGGTCCAGAAGTGGAAAAACACTCGTGATCCTCAATAACCTCTGATCAGATGACCTCAGACCTCAGACACATGATTGTTCACTCAACATAAGGTCATGCAGATGGTTTGATACCATTGGTTTAAAACCAATTCTGTAACGGACCGGGAACCACCTGCAAAGAAAATAACTGGACTTTTACATGTTTCACTACAAATCTAGTGACATCAATCACCTGTCCCAAAAATGATAAATTACACCGATGTGAAAATGTGTAACTGCGTTCACTCTCAAACTCACTGAACCTGCAGAGATTTACTGAGAACAGAGTCGGTCTGAGAAGCAGAAATACCAAACCGTGAGTCAAACAAATGAGTCATCATTAAAAACACACAGTCATCGCTTTTTATGTTGGTTCCTTTAACAGAATGTCACAAATATAAGGTTAGAGACCTTTTGTGTTATTATAGAAGTGTAGAAATTCTTTCTGGATAATTAATGAACACTGTATTTTGAACAGGCTGTAACTAAACTGGATAACTGATAGTAAATCAGAAGAAACACATGAACTCTGAACTTACCTTGAAGAGCATCACTGACACAAGAGTGAGAAATAATCCCGACAGTTAATGCCTCCAGAAAGAACATGATGTTGAACGAGAGCGTGTGAAACATGTTTGCCGCTCATATTCCAGACTCGATCCACAGTGTTTCACCAATGAACTGTGAAAGTGTCTCTGAGTCTGAATGTGAGCGCTTTATTCCTGCTACTGAGATTGAAAGAAAATTCATAAGAGGAACTGTAACGCTATTGGCCAACAGATGAAAAGAAAGAGAAACCTCCATCAGATATCTGGGTGGAGTTCCTCTTTTTCACTGTTAAAATGATGACATGAAAAATTGAACATTTGAAAGGGTCCTCAGAACTTCATTTAAGTAGCTTTTTAGTGTCTCCTAGTAATAGAAAAATCATGTTATAAGTAGTGGTGGGCAGAGCGAGGGTTCATGAAACACTGAAACAGTTCCACTGTCACCACGGTGACACCTAGTGGTCAATCATACATATCATCTGAAACAACAAAATAAAAATGTTGTGTTTTTATTAATGTGGTGCGTTAACATCCTCAGTATATAACTATAATATATAATAATAATAATAATAATAATAATAAGTAGGTTATTTTGGTCATGAAAAATGAAAATTGATAAAACAAATCAATCCACAATGGTCTAATTTTTGATTGTTTTTTACAGATTTTTTTAAATAAATGTCACTATATCGTAAACGCTATCTCAAAATCTTTCTCCTCTCACAAAAACCCACGAGGTGAAGGTGCGTTAACTCCTCTTTTAAACTTTGTGGGTGTTGAGACAGATGTGCGATCGTGTGATTGGTTCCCGCCCCTGTCAATCAAACGCAGACTCGGCGAGCACGCCTCCTGTCGACACGCGCAGAAGCTTCGTTTAGCCGTAGTCACGTGACACGGGTGTTTTGAATCGCAGTTCGGAGCAATGTTTCGGAACTTCTGCGCTTCGGGATCTCGACTCTGTGTCGAAACGTTAGTTTCGCATCAGCCATCCCTAGTTATAAGCACTCTCATTAAAAGTGCATGTAAACGATAAATTTTGCTTTTTTTATTTGAGGACAATTAGATATTGATCATAAAACACACAAAAGTGTTTTCAAACAGAGGCTGCAAAGAACTTTAGACAAGAATAGTGAAAAATATGAAGAAAAAAAAATGAAGAATTAAAAGATTGACATCATTATGGATCTGCGGTGAACACCACCTGTGTCATGTGACTCATTCTGAAGTCATCATCACTACAGCATCTCACTTATTAGTGAACGATCACAAACTGCAGAGGTTTGAAGCTCACGCCGGTGTTAAACGGGACATGAATGATGATGCCACACAATGTTTAGAGAGTAAATTCTGTTTATTCACATTTTTTTCCAAATATTAATACATTTGTCAGACACTTTAATCAAAGAGACTTACAAAGCATGTTTCCTGTGGGAATCGACCTGATGTCAATGACCCTGTGAACAGCTGAACAGGACCTTCATTTCAGCAGTATCTCATTACATAAACTCAGCCTGTAGACTTTGACCACTGAAGCTTGAAACACTGGAAAACTCACAAACAAAGTGAAAATATAAAAGTATAAATGTAAAAATCTTGACTTCACTCCTCACACTGTCAGTAACAGCAGAAAACACAGAGACACGACCTTCAACGACTGAGTCTGTGTTCATTTCATCGTGTGAACTATCGATCGAACATCTGTATGATCTTACGTCGACTTTCATCATTTATCATCATAACAGACGCACTTCATGGCCATTCATCACAGTTTAGTTTAGCATCACTTCATCTAACAGTTCTGCGATAGTCAGCAATATCTGTTCTTAATCCAGTTTTTCCCACGTATGATTTACTGTCAGATTAAAGACACAAACGCTGTCACTGGCGGTGCCTTTTCTGCACATAAAGAGCGCATATCAGTACCAGAAAGGCACATATTAGAACCTTTTTGATGAAGCTTTCGTATGATTTTCTCTGAAAATGTACATGAAATAAATAACAGCTTTTGTTCTGGAATTTATAAAAGCCGTCACTGGAATCCTGAAAGGCAGGAAGTTTGTTATCAGACTGCAGAAAATGCCAGAGCTGGAAAAAATACACTTCCACAATATTTAAAGTGCCTTATTTTCATGCACCAATTTTGTACTTAATACACTAGAAATTCTTCTTTAGTTCTTCTCAAGATGATCTTAAGAACATCTAAGTGTTCTCAGCTCTGCTATTTTGAGACATCATGAATATGAACTAAAACTCTGTATTAAAAAAAAATGTATTTAGTGGGTTCAAGCGGCAACTAAATACATTTTTTAATACAGAGATAGTATGTTAAAATCACATTTTAGTTCATATATATATATATTTGACCACCTCTTTTTCTAATGAGCCTGAGGATCTGCCGGTTGTATTTACACTGTAACATGTGCAGTAATAATTCATTGTTTTAAAAAGCAAAAATAATTGTCAGTTTCAGTAATTTCAGTTAAGATATTAGTAGAGTCACATCAGAAATGAAATAATGATTCAATGTTCAATGTTCTTCCCCTTTAAGAACAATGAAAGCTACAGCAGTTGTGCGGCTCAGCAGAAACAGAAACAGCTGAACAAACTCGAATTCACGTCTCTTCTGAAGATTAAAGGGTTCGTTCACCCAAAAACGACAATTCTGTCATGTTTTACTCACTCGTTTCAAAACACCGATTCATGAATCTTTACGAATCGTTTGTTTCGAATCAGTTGTTCTGTTCACATTTCAAACTGCCAAACTCACGAATCACTGAATCACGTGACTTTGGCGCTCCGAACCACTGATTCGGAACTAAAGATTCGAAAGCTTCATGAATCAGTGTTTTTATCACTAGATATTGTTAAATAAAGTGGTTATTTTGTTTTTTTTGGATCACACAAAGTATTCATCACTTTATAATATTAAGTTTGAACCACTGTAGTCACATGACCTGTTTTAAATATGTTTTAGTGTCTTTCTGGACATTGAAAGTGTAAATTATTAATAGAGACTCACTGAACCATCAGATTTCATCAAAAATATCTTCATTTGTGTTCTGAAGATGAATGAAGATCTTACGCGTGAAGAACCACATGAGGGAGAGGAATTAATGACTGAAATTACATTTTTAGGTGAACTAACCCTTTAAGAGATCATTATGAAAAATATGAAATTAAACGCATTTACAAGGGAGGAATGAACACTTCTGCTGAAACACTGAAAGAAAAGATTGGACTATATTAATGCATGTGAATAAAAAACAAAATAGGTCAAATAATTTATAGGTTCACAAAGAGCTGAAATGAATACATGTTAGCTTAATCTGTTCAAGCATATATTAATGCATGCATATATTTATATGAATTTAAAAGCAAAGTATTATATTGTCAACTCTAAAAGGTACGGAAGCAGCTGATTATGCATTCTTATTAAAGTAGATGTGATGCAGATTAGAAACAGGAACAAAAATCAAGAACAAAAACAGCTTTTTTTCTTTGCTTTTTTTTCAGAATGTAAGAATAAACGGTTTCTGATTATAATAAACCAAAACTATTCATTTCTCATCATGTCCATAAACATGTTCACATCTCAGTCCATCTCTGCTGATCCACTGGACTGGAGTCTGGACTGGTTTTTGATTTGATTTCTCCAGCTCTCTTCGCACAAAGAAAGACAATGAATGTGATGTGGAGATACCTGTGTGTAGATGATAATATGTGCTCCTCCTCATAGTAATATCTCCTCTGTTACAGTCTTTACTGCTCATCTTCTGACTGATCTTCTCGTAACGGATCATCTTGAGAATGATCCTCCATTGAGCCATAACTGCGCCACCTTGTCATCGGATCTAAAAAGGAGTTACAGCAGATTATTATACATCATCTTATTTCACACTGTGAATGTGAACTATTTTCTGTGGATGTGCGAGACTTTGATTCATTAACAGCTAAAGCTAAATAACTGGAAGAATAACAAAGTGCAGTAAACGGTAAAACTATTTGCGCTACAAGCCAGTGAGTTTATAGCTGTGTCCAAACCCGCTCCCTGTCCACTATATCGCGTGTCCGCCGAATTCTGAGTGAACGATTTCATTCCCTACATCCGTTCACAACTTTATACCCACAATTCTCTCTGATTTTGAGTGTACATTCGCTGAAGCACAATTTCCCAAAATCCGATGCGGTTAGAGGACTGAGAGCAAGTGAGGAAGAGCGGGATTGAGCGAGTGCGATCCAGAGATTGCTTTACAGCCTTCTTATTTATTTTTTAACATTTATTTCATGTTAGTTCTATTGTTTTACATGTTAGTTCTATTGTTTTAGAGACATTGTTATGTAGATGAATTTTAAAAATGAAATTATATTAATAAGGTAAAAAATTAAATATATTGTAATGACCCGGCTGTCAGCGCAAATAGCCAGGTGTATTATGGGTATTTGTTTGTTGAGAGTAGATTTATGCATTACTTAAGCAATATGGTTGAGTTTGTGTGTAAGCAAAGCTATGTGCATTTATGTTCAAGCTGGTTGGTAATTTAGTTCATTTATTGTGTTATGTAAAAAAATGTGACTCACCGTCATGGAGAGAGGTGGGCCGGGCAGGGTGATGCTGATTTGCCATGATTGACTGTTCAGAATCTATGTACAGAAATGAAAGGAGAAATTTATGGAGTCAAGATAGGGCCATATATATCTGCAAAATAAAAAAATGTTTCGCAAAAAAAAAAAATAATTGCAAAAAAAATTATATGTTTTGCAAATAAAAATAGAGTATTGAGAAAAAAAAAATGCTTTTTTGCAAGTAAAAAAAAATAATTGCAAAAGAAAAGTTAACCACTGAGAGAAAAAATAAAGTTTAGCAAAGTAAAACTTCAGCAGCATTGACTTTGCAACATATATTTCCCTTTGCGCCGCTCCTTTAAATCCGCGTTTCAGTCATCCGTGCCTCTGCGGCGCACGCTTTCCTTTGCGTTTCCTTTTTCTTTGCGCCTCGCTTTGTGGCCCTGATTTGACGTGGGGGTGTGGTCAAGAGGTTGGGGTGTGTACAAGGGACGAAGGCGCGTCCCTCTCGCTTACGTCATCAGCGCGAGCCCCAGACCGAGTGGATCGATCATAGGGGATGATCGAAATGGCGGAGCAGAGACATGGCGAACTTGAAGAAAGCTATCAATAATACATACCTGTGATCCATCACCCGCATGTCTCTGCTCCGCCATTTTTTTTTTTTTTTTTCTGACTTCACAGTTTAATTTGAACGTGTCCTTGTGAAAGTCCATCATCCGGGGTTTTCCTCTGCCTTGTTCTTTTTTTTTTTTTTTTTTTTTTTTTTTTTTTATTAACCAGACAAGTGTACAATATGCAGAAATTTACATATTACATATACAAAAAAATAAAAATACATATAAAACCAAACAAAAAAAAAACATGCCAGAGTGTACAGACCATTGAGTCATTAAACAAAAACTGAACATTCATTAAAAATATGACAAGTCTTGCTTTTTTATTAATAATGTTCTCCAAGCTTGTGCAGTAGTCCTTCGTTTCCTGAAGAAAATGAATAAAATTTGGTTTGGATCCTGACCATTTTTTCTTGTGTATGTGAAATTTTCCCAAAATAATAAACAGTTGTACAATAAAAGTAAAATTATTATTGTCATTGGAATAATACAGACATATATCAAAATTATTTAATTTAAATATAATATTTGTTTTCCTCTTAATGAAATTTTCCACATCCACCCAAACAATCTTTGTGTAAATACAATCACAAAACAAATGGACAATAGATTCTTTTTCCATAGAACAAAAATCACATGAATAATCGATCTCTAAATGAAACCTCTCTAACACACTTTTAGCTGGATATATACCATGTAAAATTTTAAATGTAACCTCCTTCACTTTATTATTTAAACAGTATGGTTCACAAATACACCAAGCTTTTTTCCAATTTATATTTCTAAATACACTGGTCCACAATATGCTTTTATGAGTAGCTGTTTCATCTATTATAATATTCCTAATATGTTTATTTGTACAGCTGTGTTTGAAAATATCAATGTCTCCTATAAACATGCTGCCTTCAATGAATATTGTGTCACTTCTACAAGCTCTTACAAAATGTATGACTTGTTGAGGTATGGCGTCAAATACAACAGCAAACTCCTTTGGTGTAACTGGAAACCCAAATTTATCCAAGAATTCACTATATGATAATAAATTACCATTTGAGTTTAAAAGTTGTCTAACTAACACAATATTGTTTTCGTACCAACTGTTATAGAAGAGAGATCTGTTTTTATATTGAATGCACCTATTATTCCAAATAATATATCTGTTTGGGGACCCTATGGTCGATCCACTCGGTCTGGGGCTCGCGCTGATGACGTAAGCGAGAGGGACGCGCCTTCGTCCCTTGTACACACCCCCACCTCTTGACCACACCCCCACGTCAAATCAGGGCCACAAAGCGAGGCGCAAAGAAAAAGGAAACGCAAAGGAAAGCGTGCGCCGCAAAGGCACGGATGACTGAAACGCGGATTTAAAGGAGCGGCGCAAAGGGAAATATATGTTGCAAAGTCAATGCTGCTGAAGTTTTACTTTGCTAAACTTTATTTTTTCTCTCAGTGGTTAACTTTTCTTTTGCAATTATTTTTTTTTACTTGCAAAAAAGCATTTTTCTTCTCAATACTCTATTTTTATTTGCAAAACATATAATTTTTTTTGCAATTATTTTTTTTTTTTTGCGAAACATTTTTTTATTTTGCAGATATATATGGCCCTATCTTGACTCCATAGAAATTAGGCAATACCTTGAATTATTAGTCTGTTGTACTGCTGTTAATTCAAAACTCTTGAGATATTCATGGTTAAGCAAGAAATGAAACATAAGTGCTGAGATTGGTCGCTAATCAATATTTAGATGCAAATTATACCTTAGTTTAGGCTCGTTTCACCTCACGTTCCAAGAAACAACTGCCAGTCATTACAATATATATTACTATTCATTATAATATATATATATATATATATATTATGTGGGCATTAACTCAATGTAAAGCAAGGTGTTTTAATAATTTACGGCATTGTTGTTAACATTAAACTTTAATAAATGATAATTTATTGGGTGATTTAAAAAATCTTTGTTAAGCATGTGTAGCTTATTCATTCTGGCGTAATTATAACGGTCGCCTGAGGAGGGCGCTCGACGATGCGTGTTTATTTTTGTTTGCAGTTTTTTTTATAGCATTTAATGATTATGAACATATTAAACATGACAAACCAATTATAGAATCGATGAAACTACAAAGTTTGGCATGTATGATTACAAAAAGTCATTATGATTCTTATTGTTATTAACATTATTTTATAACGTAAGCAACATGTAGGATAGAGGTAGTTGTATCACGTGTCTCCAGCTCCAGCTCTCCGACAGTGTCTGAATTCACTCACTTCGTTCACTCCCTGCAGATATAGTGCACTCAAATGCTGTACACTATATAGGGGTCAGTGAATGAGAGAACCAGGGAGCAGTTTCGGACACAGCTTATAATTATTATAGTGAAACTAAAATAATATAGATAGCAATGAGATTTTTGCTATTTAAATCAGCATAACATGTTTTTGTTTGGCTTTAATAACTGAAGTGAAGGACACCAGAAGCCTCACACATTTAAGTCACAAATGACCGGTCTTCTGTTAAAAATGAGGTGGATAAAAACTTCATCTGGAGTACATAAACATATTTATAAGAACATAATATCTGTATGTCAAGTTACACCATCACACTTTATAGCAAGTCTTGCCTAGTAGTCTGTGCTCATCAAAAAAAATCTAAATAATTAAAGTCATCAGTATCAAAATCTCTATTAGTTAATATATTTCTACTGTGAAAAAGTCCATTAGTTCATACATTTTAAAATGTCTTTAAAACATGGATATTTACAAAGAAGACATTTAAAGCAACAGTGTTACAAATTTATAACTCACCATTTGAACTTCTCCTGTTGTTGCAGTGACGAATCACAATCACAATCCCAATCACAATCACACCTAGAACTGCTGCTGCTATTACTCCTCTTATAACAACCCATGGAGGTTCTGGATCACAGTTAGAACACGTTTTCGTCTGCAGAATCACACAAATAATACATAAAAGCTCATTAAATGTTTTTTAATCAGGATTATGAAGTGTTAGAATGAGTTGAGGCACTTTAAATGTAATTGTAGTGGTTTTCCTAGAAGCCAGAGCAAGTTTGGAATAAACAAATGAACAATGTCCACATAGTGATGATGTCTGTTTTGTTCTTTTAATTTTTAGTGAAAAAAAAAGCTCTTGAAGTTTTTAAAGCATGTGGATCTATGGTAAGAACAATATACAACCAAAGGAAAGTTTAAATATACGACATGAACAGATGATCTACACCGCCATCTAGTGCTTAAACAATCATTACATTTGTCTCCTCAACATTGTGAGGGACATTTACAGTGATATTTACCCCATTCTACTGACACTGGTTCTGTCAGACTGCTGTGAATCACCAGACAGTCATGAGATCCTTCATGGTTTCTGTTGATCTTCACACTGATGCTCCTCTGAAAGGTTTCATCTTCATTTGGTCTGATTCCTGAAGATGTTTGACCCTCAAGTTTAATTCTGTTCAATCTAATGTTCATCTGAACATCTCTGGGGTAGAAACCAGTGGCCAGACACGTCAGAACCAGCTGACTGTGATCATCAGGAGCTTTCCTCGCAGAGACAAAGACTTTTGGTTTACCTGAAGAAGAAGAATAAGATTAACATGCAATTTTACAAAGAATTTGGTTCTGTCTGTGCTGGGAGTTTTTTTTTTTTTTTTTTTTTTTTTAAATCCCAAAAAAGGAAGTCATACAGGTTTGTAATGACATGATGGTGAGTAAAGGATGGCATGATCTATATTTGTGTTATTATTGCTTATTCTTTTTGTCTTTATAATTCATAATCTTATAACTGCTATGTAATCCAATGTGACGGTGTAAACTCTCCACACTTCTGCACTGAGCGATATAAAACTCTTAACTTTGAAAGTTATATATATAAACACACTAATATTTGTGTGCCTGTCCTCACTGGGGATGATTATGATAAAGCAATAAATCAACAGAGAAAAATAAACATAATACAAAGTAAGAAAATAATTTTTGCAATGAACACAAAGAAAGGAGATCATTAAACGATCTGATCAGAACTTACTCTTAATTCTGTTATTAAATGTTGAGATCCAGTCAATGCAGTTCTTGAAGAAATCCTTGAAGAATTGGTTTGGATCTGTTTGACTGCTCCATTTATTTTTGGTTTCTTTGGCTTTGGGGTTTTCATCAATCCACTGAACAGTGTCGGGATTAAAGGAATGATCATCTCCATCATGTCCATAATCATCAACAATCTTTATCTTATTTGATCCATCAGGAAGTTTCTTCAGTTCACAGCCAATTATTCTCTGAAGAACATGAATCTCTACAAATCACAGAACACTCATGAGAAAATTTAACAAAAATGATAGAAAAGACGTTTGTAAAGTTTGTTTTATTTATTTTGAGCGGTTTAATATTTATATGTAATTATTTAAAGGACTTATGGTCTTTTATATAGACAAATGTATGTTTCACTAGTTCAAGTCTTTGTAATGTTTATTATTGTATTTCACATGATCAAGCACAGTATATTTGACCTTGTCTATTTGAAACAAAATAACATTACCACTTAATACAGTCAAATGAGAAACAATACGGTTACACATTTATTATTATTAATATATTACACATTATATGAATAGCCTATTGTCACGGTTTGGTTGAGTAAATGAAGAGCACAATGAAGGGGAATGAACTGGAGCTGTATTGTGATCGCAAACTTGGAAAATAACAAGGAATAAACAAGCTGGGAATGTGGGAAGACACAACCCATACCCATTAGAAACAACACAATGAAAACTGAATGAACAGAGCATGCGTGTGACACCTAAATTAATTAATTTTAATTAAAAAGTTGTTTATCGTTGAAGTAACAATGAACTGTTTGAAATCATTATCAATGAAAACCGTGGGCCATGTAAAGGTATTGTCAGTAAATACAGCCAATCAAACACTCACCAGGACACTCTGCAAATGTGCAGTTTGAGAGCGTGTACAGATGATTTATGTACCATTCTCTAGTTTCAGGTGGTTCTGCAGGAGCATCGGTCCAGTCAGGCAGATTCTCTCTAACCCAGGTTGAGTCTTCATTTCTGTAGTGAGCGATATGTTTGTAATCAGACTCACACACAGCCATGAATGCGTCCGTTTTGGTCATGGCTGTAAACTTGTAGAAAATGTAATGTTTCTCCAAAGAAAACAAACCACAAACAACAATGAAGACAGGTCACGAAATACTCTCTCCTGTCAGACTGTATGTAAAATGACAGGCGACAATAACATGGTTTCCAAAGCTTCCTACATATATCCAGGGCTGGGTGTGTTACTTTAAAAATGTATTTCACTACAGATTACAAAAGACATGCTTTAAAAAGTCATTTGTAACGTATTTCGTTACATTACTCAAGTTTAGTAACTTAATCTAAATACTTTAGAATACTTTGGAATACTAACAAGTGTGAAAAAAACACAAAAAAGGTCATTGCAAGTTTTTATCTCATAATTCTGGCTTTTTCCCTCAGAATTGTGTGATATAAAGTTGCAATTGTGAGTTATAAAGTCAGAATTATGAGATATAAACTCACAATATTGAGAAAAGTCAGAATTATGAGATATAAACTCACAATATTGAGAAAAGTCAGAATTATGAGATATAAACTCACAATATTGAGAAAAGTCAGAATTATGAGATATAAACTCACATACTAAATTCACAATTGCAAGAAAAAAAAATCAGTATTGCAAGTTCATATCTCCCAATTCTGACTTTATAACTTGCAATTGTGAGTTTAAATCTCGCAATTGTGAGAAAAAGAAGTCAGGATTGTGAAACACAAACTCACAATTGTGATGGAAAAAATAAAATGTGAGATAAAAAGTTGCAGTGACGAGTGAATTATAAAATGACTCAAACAACTATCACAAAACATGAAAACAGTCGAGGATAATGACAGGACAGTTTAGTTGACAGTTGGGTCTTTTTTTAATAAATTCAGTCTTGTTTAGTTTCGTTAAATTTTGTCTTGTTCAGTACTAAATAAAAATAAAATGTTTTCGTTTAAATGACATTAAAACTCAAAGTAATCACTTTGGTAATCTAAAACACTTTTCAGATGGAACTGTAATCTGATTACCACCCATTTAAAATGAAACACAGTCACTCAAATTTTGTATTTTAAATGCGGAACTAAGTTACTTGTATTTCGTTACTCAACATCCCTGCATATAACCTGAAGTAACCTACAAGGTAGACCAGGAAGGAAGGAAGCACACAAGACGAATAAATTAAGTGCTTACCTTGCGTTGCATCGCTTGAAGAGAAACTTATAATAAAAAGCAAACTGATTGTTATCAAACAAGTGTTTTTAATCATTTTTGCCATTTATATTTCAGACGCGTTTAGCTAAAGTCAATCGTCTCTGCTGGGTATGCTTCTGAGGTCGACTTTGTGAAACTGGTTCGTTTTCATTCCTTAGGAAGTGCATCAAGGAAGAGTTTTTTTTTCCATCAAGGAAAAAAAGAAAAAAAAAAAGAAAAAAAAAAGCCTTTCAAGAGCTTCTGTTTTTGAAGAGTCCTTACAAGTCCTGACAAGAACAGACCCATTCCCAGAATTCAGTGCTCAAAAAATAGTTTGTCCATTCAACAAGTCCATTTAAACAAATAATAGTTTGTTGAACAATCATTCAACAAATCATTTTAGGTTCTCGTGTCAGAAAGAATTTGTTGAGTGAACTTAAATACATTAAGGAAAAAAGTTCCACGAAATTCAATTGAAATACATTTTCCCTACAAAAAATAATTATTTATTCTAGTCTTGTTTTATGAACGTAAATTCATCAAGTTGTTGTGGTTACCACTTTATTAACAGTCCATCAAAACATAGAGCCAACATTGAACAAAGTCTTGGAAAACTACAGAAAACTCACCACAGTTGTTACAGGGACATAATCCACAATCATCAACAAGAAACATGGAAAACATGAGGGTTTAAATAGACTAATTACAAACAATGAACACCTGTGAACCAATCAAAACATGACATGAAACAGGGGAGTCACATGACATGACAGAAGGAGCACATGGCAAAACAAACATGAAACATGACAATGACAACAAAATAAAAGACATGAAACATGAACACAAAACCAAAACTGGACATTACATGTGGTAGCTGTAGACGCTTAATCTACATATGAAGAAGAGCAGCACTGGAATAAACACACCTTACTTCAAATTACAATAAATAGTTAGTTTGGAACATCTTTTTTTTTTTAGCGTGTGACCATAATGAACATTGAACATACTGCATTGAAGCTGTTGATCCATGAGTGTGATAGTTTGATGTCGCCAACATCAAGCTGTACTCTTCAGCACAGTGGTAAAAATTTCAGCATAGAAACTTTTTAAAGCATTACTGAACATCAAACTCTAACAAGCCTTTTCCTTTGCTAAAAAAACATCAAACAGCACTTAATTTCAACATTTACTCTCTATAAATAGACAGACACTAACAAGAAGAGTGATGACAGCTGTGTGCAATGATCAATGAGGAGTCTGGAACAAAGGATTGTGGGAGATGGAGTCTGGGATCGTGAGACAATAGTCCAGGGTGGAGTGCCCTTGATAGCCACCAGCGGGCAGATCATTAGTTTGGATATCACATAATTATTAGATATCACTAAGAACCAATTATGAAGACAAAAAATAATGTGTTCCAAAATAGATTTCCTCTCCCTCATGTGGAACAGAAACCAATGCGACTGTATCACTTTCGTATTCTCATTGACTCTAATTTACAGTTGAATAAATCTCTTCTGCTTCTTTCTGCTGCAGGTTCTCCAGATGTTTCTTTTGCCATCTTAGTGAGGTCATTCCATAGGCGTAATGGTTTTTCTACTGTACAAACTGTACATTCTGCCCCCCTACACTACCCCCACCCCTGAACTTACCCATCACAGAACATGTTCTGCTATTTTATCTTTTCAAAGAAGATAATTCTGTATGATTTATAAGCTTGTTTCCTCATGGGGACCAACAAAATGTCCCCACAAGATCAACATTTACTAGTATTACTATACCTGTGGGGACATTTGGTTCCCATAACGTAGGGAATTCCCACACACACACACACACACACGTTGTGTTTTCATGTTTTATGGGGACATTCCATTGCCGTAATGGTTTTTCTACTGTACAAACTGTACATTCTGCCCCCCTACACTACCCCTACCCCTAAACCTACCCATCACACAAAATGTTCTGCTATTTTACATTTTGTTTAGTATGTTTCTTAAAGCTATTTTAAATATGAGAACTCATGTAATGTTGTCATAATCATGTCTGTTTTCCTGTGTGCATGCCTGTTTTCTGTCTGTCTGGTTATCTGTTTTCTTGTCAGTCTGTTCATCGGTTCCTTGTTTTCATTCAGTCTGTCACATGTTCCGTTGTTATGGTCCTGTCAGTTTTGTCATGTGCTCTTTGTTTTCAGTCATCATTAGTTCATCGCAACCACCTGTGTCTCGTCAATTCAGTATTGTCATCACCTGTTCCCCATCTATGATCCTCTTGTTCTCCCTGTATAAAATCCCTCCGTGTCAGTCCTGTCTTTGTTCGTCCTTAAAGTTCCGTTCGGTTGTTTTTCCTGTGTATTCCTGACCTGTCGTCGTGTTGCAATAAACCTTGCAAAGCTCATCCTGCCTTCCTGTCGCGTTCCTGAACCGAGCGTTACAGAAGGACGAACCCTTTAAGATGATAACATCACGATCTACTGCTGCGATGTGGGCTAACGAGGCAGAAGATCGACTGTGGGGCATCCGACAGCGGGGACGTCCGCTGGAGAGGTATGTGGGGGAGTTTGTCGAGCTCTCCCATCTGGTGGGCTGGTCGGATGCTTCATTGAATGCGGTGTTTTGGTTGGGGTTGGACGAGGACACGATCCGTCCTCGCGAGCCGATGAGTCATTTCTCTCTCATCGAATTGATAAACTTAATTCTAGATTTAAATGGATCCGAGTTTGAGGTCGAGGAATGTGATCCTCGTCCAATCACGACCAAAATACCCGCACCGCCAGCCCACCGAACGCCGACTGCCCTCGCATACCCCTCTAGCGGTACGATCCCCGGCTGTTCTACCAGCTTGTCCCGCAGTCACCGCGGAGGGGTGAACAGCGCGATTCTGGGGTCCAAGGGGTTGGACCCCCCGCTGTTGGCCGTCAGGTCGGCGTTGAAGCGCGCCGCCGCTGCTGGTCGCCAGACACAGCCCGCCGCGCTCAGACCACGCCCTCTTCCGGCCGCGATGGCTCCGCCGACCCAGGAAGAGTGGATACCAGAGCCGTCTCCTGTCCTCACCGTCCCTGAGCCGTCCCCGGTGCCCGCCGTCCCTGAGCCGTCTCCTGTGCTCGCCGTCCCTGAGCCGTCTCCTGTGCTCGCCGTCCCTGAGCCGTCTCCTGTGCTCGCCGTCCCTGAGCCGTCTCCTGTGCTCGCCGTCCCTGAGCCGTCTCCTGTGCTCGCCGTCCCTGAGCCGTCTCCTGTGCTCGCCGTCCCTGAGCCGTCTCCTGTGCTCGCCGTCCCTGAGCCGTCTCCTGTGCTCGCCGTCCCTGAGCCGTCTCCTGTGCTCGCCGTCCCTGAGCCGTCTCCTGTGCTCGCCGTCCCTGAGCCGTCTCCTGTGCTCGCCGTCCCAGAGCCGTCTCCTGTGCTCGCCTTCCCAGAGCCGCCTCCTGTGCTCGCCTTCCCAGAGCTGGAGCTCCCGGACTGGCCCGAGCTCCCGGACTGGCCCGAGCTCCCGAACTGGCCCGAGCCCCCATACTGGCCCGAGCCGCCGGAGTTCCCTGAGCCGCCTGAGTTCCCTGAGCCGCCTGAGTTCCCTGAGCCGCCTGAGTTCCCTGAGTTCCCTGAGCCGCCTGAGTTCCCTGAGCCGCCTGAGTTCCCTGACCCTCCAGAGCCTCCTGGGCTCCCTGACCCTCCAGAGCCTCCTGGGCTCCCTGACCCTCCAGAGCCTCCTGGGCTCCCTGACCCTCCAGAGCCTCCTGGGCTCCCTGACCCTCCAGAGCCTCCTGGGCTCCCTGACCCTCCAGAGCCTCCTGGGCTCCCTGACCCTCCAGAGCCTCCTGGGCTCCCTGACCCGCCAGAGCCTCCTGGGCTCCCTGACCCGCCAGAGCCTCCTGGGCTCCCTGACCCGCCAGAGCCTCCTGGGCTCCCTGACCCGCCAGAGCCTCCTGGGCTCCCTGACCCGCCAGAGCCTCCTGGGCTCCCTGACCCGCCAGAGCCTCCTGGGCTCCCTGACCCGCCAGAGCCATCTCACCTCCCAGACCTCCCAGACCTCCCAGACCTCCCAGACCTCCCTCCGCCAGAGCCGGCGCCTGACCTGCCTCCGCCAGAGCCGGCGCCTGACCTGCCTCCGCCAGAGCCGGCGCCTGACCTGCCTCCGCCAGAGCCGGCGCCTGACCTGCCTCCGCCAGAGCCGGCGCCTGACCTGCCTCCGCCAGAGCCGGCGCCTGACCTGCCTCCGCCAGAGCCGGCGCCTTCCGGCCCACTGAAACGGGGGACTCCTCCCCTGAAAATTTTGGGGGGGGGCCCAGTGTCCCTGCCCACGGCAGCCAGAGGGAGGGAGGCCACGCCCTGGACTCCACCTTGGCCGCCTGACCTCCTGGCACCCGCCAGGACCCTGCCCCGGACTCCTCCGTGGCCGCCTGACATCCTGGTACCCGCTGGAACTCTGCACCGGACTCCTCCGTGGCCGCCTGACATCCTGGTACCCGCTGGAACTCTGCACCGGACTCCTCCGTGGCCGCCTGACATCCTTGTACCCGCTGGGACTCTGCACCGGACTCCTCCATGGCCGCCTGACCTCCAGGAGGTCCTGGAGACACCCTGGAGGCCACCTGAACTGCCTGAACCCGACCACGGCCTCCAGGGTGCCCGCCCCCCCTCCCGGATCTGTTCTTTCACGGCGCGAGGTCGCGCCTTCCGGGAGGGGGGAGTAATGTCATAATCATGTCTGTTTTCCTGTGTGCATGCCTGTTTTCTGTCTGTCTGGTTATCTGTTTTCTTGTCAGTCTGTTCATCGGTTCCTTGTTTTCATTCAGTCTGTCACATGTTCCGTTGTTATGGTCCTGTCAGTTTTGTCATGTGCTCTTTGTTTTCAGTCATCATTAGTTCATCGCAACCACCTGTGTCTCGTCAATTCAGTATTGTCATCACCTGTTCCCCATCTATGATCCTCTTGTTCTCCCTGTATAAAATCCCTCCGTGTCAGTCCTGTCTTTGTTCGTCCTTAAAGTTCCGTTCGGTTGTTTTTCCTGTGTATTCCTGACCTGTCGTCGTGTTGCAATAAACCTTGCAAAGCTCATCCTGCCTTCCTGTCGCGTTCCTGAACCGAGCGTTACAAATGTCCTCATATTTCATGTTTATGTTGTAATACCAGTGTCATGACATTATAAAAAAACACACACACACACACACACACGTTTGATGTAGGGGAAAAGTGAACATCTCCAAGCAGCATTTACTCTGCTCTCTTATAACAGTAGCTCTGCAACACACTCCTAAAGAGCAACAGGTGCGGCTAATCAACAGTACGGCAAGCAGAGCGAGGGAGAGAGATGGCAAAAATAATTCTCAGCAGACTAAAATACACATTTATAAACATAATATGTCCTCAGGACATAATAAATGTTGCTTTGTACTGTCCTTGACAAATAAAACAAGTTAAATTGCATTTCTACTTAGCACCCATAAACCACAAACTGCTCCTATCTCAGTCCAGTCTGTAAATCTGAACACTGATGAAAACACTGGAGTATAGATGTGAAGGATGATCCTTGGTTCCCTTCAACATCTTTTATCAGCATTACTGCTCATCATACCTAGAAAAAATACAGTAGATTAAATAAAAACTTGAGTACAAACAGATATCACGCCGCAATTCTCATTTGTTATGGATCCTACCTTGTAGTTTGTGTCCATAAAATAAAATCCAAATGAATTTCAAATATCAAAAACAAACAACTAGCTCATATTTATACTGTTATTGTATACACTGTCAAAACATCATCCATTTTGAAATGTCTTAAACTAGGATTTTTAAAATCAAGACATTTAAAGCAACAGTGTTCAATATTTAGAACTCACCTTCTGAACTTTTCTTTAGGAGAAGTAATGAATCACAGCCAGAACTTGAACCAGACCTAGAGTTACAAGTGCTGCCAGTCCTAATATAAAAGTCCACTGAGATTCTGTTTCAATGTCAGTGCAAATTCCTGCTGCAAACAAAATAGATCCATCAATAAATATTAGTCAAAAATTGTAAATGCATTTTCAACTGTTGAATTGGAGGTGCGTCAAGGCACTTCAACTGTAATTGTTTGTGACCAGCAGATTCAGTGTGATCATGTTCTCTTTCTACATATTGAGTGACTTTTATTAAGCATCATCTGTTATTCATGAAAAAGCATTGTTATTGTATGACAGCCATTCTTCACATATTCACTCAAGACTGAATTTACAGTGATATTTACCCCAGTCTTCTGAAATTGGTCCTTTCAGACCATCATGAATCACCAGACAGTCATGAGATCCTTCATAATTACAGTCGATCTTCACACTGATGCTCCTCTGAAAGGTTTCATCTTCATTTGGTCTGATTCCTGAAGATGTTTGAACTTCAAGTTTAATTCTGTTCAATCTAATGTTCATCTGAACATCTCTGGGGTAGAAACCAGTGGCCAGACACGTCAGAACCTGACTATATTGATCATATTTCCTTGCAAAGACACGGACATCAGGTGCAGCTGGAGCAGAAAATAATGCAATTAACAAATAAACATTTAAGAATTTAGTTCTGTGTGTAAAATAATATATTCTTCATATTCATAAAAAATCACTTTGTGAGTAAATAATCACAATTACATCTAAGAAGCATAGAGAAAACCCTTACATATATAAAGATTTTCCTTTATTTTCATCATTTAGACCAAGTGTTTCATAATGAGCAGCTGATGTTTCACTTACAGATACAAACACAGAAACATAAAACACTCAAATATTTCAACATTTCTGAATGTTTCCATGACGGTTTTACATTTTCAGCTCTTCAGTATTTATTTTTCACTAAATGATGATCAATCTCCCATCAATTAGAAACAATCCATCTGAACTTATGTCAAACACACACTCACTCACACACACACACACACGTTGTGTTTATGTGTTTTATGGGGACATTCCCTAGGCGTAATGGTTTTTATACTGTACAAACTGTACATTCTGCCCCCCCCCCCACCCCTAAACTTAACCCTCACAGAAAATGTTCTGCTATTTTAGATTTTCAAAAAAGACAATTCTGTATGATTTATAAGCTTGTTTCCTCATGGAGACCAACAAAAGGTCCCCACAATGTCAAGATTTACTGGTTTTACTTACGTTGTGGGGATATTTGGTCCCCACAATGTAAGGAAAACAAGTACTCTCACACACACACACACACACACGCTCACAAAAACACTGATCTGATCAGAACTTACTCTGTTTAGTGTTGTTAAATCTGGAGATCCAGTTCATGCAGTTCTTGAGGAAATACTTGATGAACTGGTTTCGTCCTGTGTGAAGATCCCATTTCACTTTAGTTTCTTTGGCTTTGGGGTTTTTATCAATCCACGTCATAGTGTCAGAATTAAAGGACATAAAATCCTCTCCATCAAATCCATATTCATCAAAGACAGTCGGATTCACTGATCCATCAGGAAGTTTCTCCAGTTCACAGCCGATTATTCTCTGAAGAACATGAAGCTCTACAATCACAGAACTCTCATGAGAAACTGACAGGAAATATAATGTCTGATCATGAATAAGAGTAAATCATGAATCTCACCAGAACACTGAGAGTTTGAGCAGTTTGACAGAATCTTCATCTGATGTAGGAACCAGTTTCTAGTATCAGGAGGATCTGGAGGATCTTCAGTCCAGTTATCTTCAGTCAGAATCCAGACTTTTTCTTCATCACTGAAGTGTTTGATCTGTCTGTCATCAGCAACAATCACAGCACTGAACTCTGGGAATGTGTCTGCTTTGGTCAGGACTGTAAACTTGTAGAGGAGGGAGTGTTTCTCTGAGGAACAAATCAAACATGGACAACAATGATCTGTTATGCAGTCAGGAAAACATCACACCAGTGATATGCTTTAAAGTCACCATGAAATCAGCACCCATGTGGGGTCCAGTGAGATAATCAGTTTCCTAAAGGCTCCACACACTCTTCTTCTATTGACACACTTTATGTTGTCACAGGTGATATCACAAACTATACATCACCAGCAGAGCTGTAATATTAATAAATAATATGAAAATCAGCTGATTCAATGGAAGAATAACAGTGAACACGTGTTTCATTTCCATTGTATTGTCATTTAAGCATTTTGGGTCAACCACATCCAGTGGTGGACTGGGACAGTAAATCAGGCCGGGATTTGACTCCACCCCAGGCCACCTCTGCTGCTGCAGTCACCACCACCAGATTCATGAGTCCACCAGCCTGATGAACTTATAGAGTAACCCTGATAGTTGATGGAACAGGTAGACGACCATTCATAAATAATCCCTCAAAAACTCACTAGGAATACCATCTATACTACCACACCAGAGACAAACATAAACTTGGCTTACACATTTTAAGAAGGGATAATAAAAGATACATATTCACATGTTAAAATATTTATATTTTATATACTTCCAATGCTCTATGTATCCCCATACAGTATATAAAGCCATGTGCTAGTTTGTCTTTAAGATGCGCTTTTAAAACTTCTATCATTATATATATAGCCTATATATTTGTATTATTTTTTTTATAAAGAATAGATTTTATCTATTGTAAGTTGCTTTGGATGAAAGCGTCCATCTGCCAAATGATGAAGTAAATATTAGGGGTGGAACAGTTCAACTTTTTCACGGTTCGGTTTTTTTTTTTTTTCATCGCTGTTGTTGTAATGTCTGGGAACCCAGAATGTTCATCCATCAACAGAAACATATATGAACTGAACCCTGATTGTTTTACGTGTTATTTATAGTAAACCATATTACAGATGCTTTGTCAGATTGAAGTTGAACAGCGGACCGTCCGAGCGCGTGGAGAACCGAGTGTGGAGAAAACGAACGGACCGATTTTTTTCCACCCCTAGTAAATATTATGTAAGTGTAATTCTGACCGACCTGTTCCCTTACCGGCGAACATGGCTGGGATTTTGCAGCAACTTGCTGCGTCTGTGGCTTTTCTCCTTTTTATGCGTTCCCTCTCTGCTCCTCCTTTGCGTTTACGCTCCATTTTTTGCACTATTTTCCCAGATAAAGCCTGCCTCTGGATATAGCCAATTTTTCGGACATTATACCTCGCGATTCGGACTTTATAGCTCGCGATTCGCGATTCGGACTTTATAGCTCGCGATTCGCGATTCGGACTTTATAGCTCGCGATTCGCGATTCGGACTTTATAGCTCGCGATTCGCGATTCGGACTTTATAGCTCGCGATTCGCGATTCGGATTTTATAGCTCGCGATTCGCGATTGGGACTTTATAGCTCGCGATTCGGACTTTATAGCTCGCGATTCGGACTTTATAGCTCGCGATTCGGACTTTATAGCTCGCGATTCGCGATTCGGACTTTATAGCTCGCGATTCGCGATTCGGACTTTATAGCTCGCGATTCGCGATTCGGACTTTATAGCTCGCGATTCGCGATTCGGACTTTATAGCTCGCGATTCGCGATTCGGACTTTATAGCTCGCGATTCGCGATTCGGACTTTATAGCTCGCGATTCGGACTTTATAGCTCGCGATTCGGACTTTATAGCTCGCGATTTGGACTTTATAGCTCGCGATTCGCGATTCTGTCTTTATATCTCGCGAATCGGACTTTATAGCTCGCGATTCGGACTTTAATATTTAGGTAAAATTCGTCTATGGTAAAATTAAAAGAGCTCATAGCGACGCCATCATGGCCCTTCTTTATTAATTCAAGTGGAGGTGACGTATTTCCTGTTTGAGAGTGGAGCTCCACTCGCCCCCTGTGTCTGCAGCCAGACCCTATTGGCCAATTAGGCAGTGCTTCGCTGATGTTGGGTCAGGTGGTGTCATTTTCACTCCACGATCGCCTGATTCGTAGATTCATAAGTGCGTCAATTAATTCGCAGTTGCATACCAGCCTATTGCACGTCAGTCTGATCGACAGCACAGCGGCAGGCCAGAATGACCATCAGGCCACCGGGAAATGTCCCGGTGCTCCCGATGGCCAGTCCGCCCCTGACCACATGACATCAAATCAACAGTATTTGACCACGACTGTACAACCACACTAAAATAATCTATAATAAAAACTATAATAAAAAATGTGGCTGTAGAAAACGCACGATGAAGAAGATGAGTGTAATAACAAGAAGGATGTGTCATAATCGTGTCTGTTTAACGTCATAATCGTGTTCATGTTTATCTGTTTTTCCTGTTTCCCCTGTCCTGTCTTTGCCACACGTTCCTTGTTTTCATTTAGTTCTGTCATTAGTCAGATGTTTCCTTGTTTTGTGTTCAGTTCGGTCTTCTGTCATGTGTTCTTTGTTTTTGTTTCTATCAGTCCTGTCAGTTTATCACATGGTCTTTGTTTTGGTTTCGCCATCATTATTAGTTCATCTCGTTAATCAGTTATGTCAATCACCTGTTCCCCACCAATTACTCCTCTTGTGTTCCTCTGTATAAATTCCCTCTGTGTCAGACCTGTCCTGGTTATCCTGATCTGTATTCCTGTCTGTCTTCTTGTTTAATTAAACTTTGTGAAATCGAATCTTGCCTCCGTACCTGTTCTTGAACCCGGGCGTTACAGGATGATGTTAACAGAGACAATAACAGACCAGAAAACAAAACTGACATGACTTAGATAAGATACCATGATGACCAATGAGAACTAATACAGAACTGAACTAAAATAAACATGTGACAACAGGGAAGTGTTGAGGAAACAACAAATCAAAGGAGAAGTTGCAATGCAGAACAAATGTTTTCATCCTCATTAACAAAAAAAAAAAAAAAAAATCTGTCAATGGGGTCATTGTTTATTTAAAAATTAAGAAAATCTTTTTCTTTTTTTGTGCAGTGTGTTTTTTTTAAAGATTCAAATTCGTTCAGTTGAAACTACTCTGAGAAACTGGAAGTTTGTCACAAGTTTTGGTCCAGAAGTGGAAAAACAACCTCTGATCAGATGACCTCAGACATCAGACACATGATTGTTCACTCAACATAAGGTCATGCAGATGGTTTGATACCATTGGTTTAAAACCAATTCTGTAACGGACCGGGAACCACCTGCAAAGAAAATAACTGGACTTTTACATGTTTCACTACAAATCTAGTGACATCATCACCTGTTCACAACAATGATAAATTACACTGATGTGAAAATGTGTAACTGCGTTCACTCTCAAACTCACTGAACCTGCAGAGATTTACTGAGAACAGAGTCGCTCTGATTGTGACTGATCTCATGAGAAGTGAAACAAATGAGTCATCATTAAAAACACACAGCCATTGCTTTTTTATGTCGGTTCCTTTGACAAAGAAATTACATAAATATAAGGTTAGAGACCTTTTGTGTTATTATAGAAGTGTAGAAATATTTTCTGGATAATTAATGAACACTGTATTTTGAACAGGCTGTAACTAAACTGGATAACTGATAGTAAATCAGAAGAAACACATGAACTCTGAACTTACCTTGAAGAGCATCACTGACACAAGAGCGAGAAATAATCCCGACAGTTAATGCCTCCAGAAAGAACATGATGTTGAACGAGAGCGTGAGAAACATGTTTGCCGCTCATATTCCAGACTCGATCCACAGTGTTTCACCAATGAACTGTGAATGTGTCTCTGAGTCTGAAAGTGAGCGCTTCATTCCTGCTTCTGATATTGAAAGAAACTTCTTTATTTTTCATGGAAGTTCCTCATAAGAAGAGCTGTAACACTATTGGCCAACAGATGAAAAGAAAGAGGAACATCCATCAGATATCTGGGAGAAGTTCCTCTTTTTCACTGTTAAAATGACATTAAAAATACCTTCCTTCCAGGGCCGTGCACAAACATTTTGAGGGGCAGTGGCCCAAACCAAAAAAAGGGGCACTAAGGGGGTGGGTTCTTGTTAATACAAATTATCCACTCTTTCCTGCTATGCTCCTTCATTTTCCCCTTAGCCTGCTTCCACAGACTTACCCCCACTGACTTCCAACCTGTCCTGCTCTTATACTTTTCATCATTCATGCACAAGTCTGCAATTTTATTTGTTAACTTATTTATATTTTAATAAAAAAAAACAAAAAAAAAACCCTATCCTTCCATTTTCCCTTCCTACTCTAGCTTTTGGTACTGAGCAATGTATGAAACTTGTATTGTGAGCACTTCCTGTGTTATTTACCAATTCATGAAGAATCGCTTGTTTGTTTTCCTCACTTGTAAGTTGCTTTGGATAAAAGCGTCTGCTAAATGACTAAATGTAAATGTAATTTAGAATACTGCAACGTTATTGTGTGCATGTTTAAGATGTTAACCAATCAGAGCTCACTCAGCACAACACACAAATGAGAACAAAGCAAAGCGGGAGAACAGAATAGACAAACGGGAGGAAAGAAGAAAAAATATGGATGCAGTTCAGAATAAAAATGATTTGGTACCAAAGAGATATTCAACATCAGTCGTTTGAGAGAGTTTTGGATTCAAACACTGAACAAAAGATACCAGCTGCCAACTCGCACTTATTTCACACAAGTTACTGTATGAGAAATGTAAGGTGGACGTTGAATATGAGTTTAAGCAGGTGAAATAATCGTAATTTATTTTATGTTGTCTGTTTTAAAGACAGTTAATTACAGTTTTGTTTATGAAGCTGTTAATACAGTTACTTAATTGTGAAACATTTTGCTATGTACTTCTCGTGCACTGAATACATTCAGAATGTAGCATATTTGAAAAAGCAAAAACAATTACCAAAATTGCAAAATAAATCGCAATTGCAATATTCGTTAAAAAATAGCAATGTGATTATTTTGTCCATATTGCACAGCCCTACTCTGAGGTAGTGTCATCTTAATATAGAGAATGAGAAACAAACCTTTTACAATCATATATTATATACAATTGTTAGGCTTAGTGCTAATTCAATGTATGTTGTTGTATTGTAATTACTTTTCCATTCAAATAACTAAATGTCTATCTTTCTTCTTCTCACACTCTAGCATATTCCTTCACTGTCAGCCAGTTTAACAGTCTCACCTGAGTCTGATCTGGCTGATCTGGGCTCTCCTTCACTCTCTGAGCCTCTGCCTCATCTTCAACAGAAGTATAATAATTATTAGACATTTGATTTAATATTATACAGTATAAATCTATATTATACACAGTACTATACCATGCTAATATACAACTCATTTAGAGCATTTATATTACCTTTTTTTAACTATTTATAGGCTTACTATTAATATGTTCCTAAATAAAATATTTATAAATAGCATATGATGTGTTATAGATTACTAATATCAACTAAGACAAGTGGATATAATGGGAAATATTCTTAATTACAAGAATTAAAGTGAGACAAACTGTCTGCTAAATATTCTATATGATAATTTACTTGCTGGCTTGCTGGAGCTCTGAATCCACGTTTGCAGTGTTGAACTGCCTCTACCAGCCTCCCTTCGCTCTTTCTCTCTCTGTCTCTGTCTTTTCTTTTGTGAAGGCATTGTTTTTTGTCTACAAATTGTACCAACAGCAGAAAATATGGTCTTATTCATATTAGATCTGATCTGACTGGCACAATAATTTGATTAGACACGCATTCTAATTCTAAGAATGTGGGTGCAAGTTGTTAGCACTATTCGAAGACCAGGAGCAAAACACTACCGACAGAAATACAAAAACAAACTACCAAATTACTAATGTGTATTGTAATGCATCTACCTGGTAATGCGATGACCTCCGTGAACTGACGTCTCCACTCTTCAGAGAGCAGACACGTACGTGCGTGTGTGTGTGTGTGATACTGCGGAGAGCGGGAAAACCCGGAGCGGATTAGCGTAGTCAGTGGATCTTTAGCGGAGAGTTTCAACACAACTAGTGCTTATTTTGACGCACGCACGCGCGCGCGCGAGGGGGACGGGGGGCGTTGAGAGGGGCACTTCAGCCAGTGAGGGCAAAGGGGCAGTGGCTCTAGCCACCGGGCCACCCCCCTGTGCACGGCCCTGCTTCCTTCCCTCACTCGTGAACAAAACCCTAAGCAGGGCCGGCGCTACCTATAGGCGGAGCAGGCAATTGCCTAGGGCAGGGGTCACCAACACGGTGCCCGCGGGCACCAGGTCGCCCCCAAGGACCACATGAGTCGCCCGCAGGCCTGTTCTAAAAATAGCGCTTGTGAGCTGCGTCTGAAATTAAATTTTATTCTGTTGCTATTCTTTTTTTATCTTTTAATAACTTAAAAATATGTTCATTATACACGAGTTTAGATAAGTTTAGGCGAACTCTGACCTACTCTAGTTCAAAAGAATTTGGCGCGAGACAAAACCAGTGCTCGTGAAGAGTAAGCTAGTGGGCGCGTGCGCGCGCGCAACGAAGACGGTAGCTGAATGCTGCGGCGACGGCAAAGCGGCACATGTGGAGAGAGACACTTCACTACCTGTCACAAAAGCTACCATGCTAACTACCCACTAGGAAGTGCATTACGAACAGAAAAAGCCTTTGAGCTAAATGCAGCTTTGGGTAAGCAAGTCTTTTTTCACGAGGCCGGCGAAAAAGTCACAAAAAGCAACCGAAGCCTCGTTTAGAGATACACATTTTCTGATCAAGAAGAAGGCATTTTCAGACGTTTTTAAAGAAGCAATGTACTTAACCCTTTCGCGCGTAAGTTTAAAATATTCTGGCCGAGCGCCCAGCGTGAGTTTTTCTAGGCGACCGTTATTTAGAACGTGTCACTTTATTGTTTCCATGGTGACGCGTCATTGCTTGTGACGTGACACACGGCAACTTCAGAAGCGCTGATTGACTGATGATCTGCTTTTATTTAATTTTTCCTTTTTTATTCAAAATATTACCAAATTTGATGACTAGCATGAAATATCTGATATTCTGATTGTCAAATATGTGCAAGTGGATTTTGCTGTTTAAACGCCTTTATATTGATCGCTTTAGTTGAGATATACGCGCGATGGGCGCCGCCATGTTAGTTTGCCCCGCAGCACGTGAATTCATCCTTCTCCCGAAATACAAAAAGTAAGTGAGCCGGTGAACTGAGAGAAGAAGAGAGTAAACTTTAAAGTTACTTACACAATGTGTATCTGATATGAATAAAACGTGCTGTCTAATTATTATGGAAATGATTGTTATTGCCGCTTCCATAGACATCAGTGTGTATTTTCATCTCTAAATGTATTAGGTTAGTACTTATGTGAATTTAAATGTCTGAAACCTAAAATAAACATTATGTGGTTGAAAACACTGCATATTTGTGATATATTGACAGCGCTGAGCGCGTCTGTCATTGGCTCAGCGCCAGAGAACGCGCGCAAGCGCTTTTGAATTTGGCAGTTGATCACGTGATGCACTGAACGTTCTAATCACACCGGTGTGATTGTACGCGTCAAAGGGTTAAACACTGTACTTGAAGATTAAAGTATTATTAATAATGTATAACTAAAGACAACCTGAGCAAATTTGTTATTTCAGAAGAGTGTATCAAACTGGTAGCCCTTCGTATGACTCAGTACCCATGAAGTAGCTCTCAGTTTCAAAATGGTTGGTGACCCCTGGCCTAGGGCATCAGTCATGGAGGAGGGGCCTCTATTACTGTAAAATAGGGGAGGAGTTGACTGACTTTAAGTCATTGAATTATGATGGGGCCAAAACGAACATCCTTCGCGCCGTGCAAAGAAAATAGGCATGCAAAGAAGTGCCGTTCGTAATGTAGGTGTCATCTCTTTTGGATTGATTGTAATGTAAACGTGTTCTGTCGATCGCCGTCATTTCTGGATGGATCATTTGCCGGTTTAAAAGAGCGCGAGCGCCGTCCAGACTGTTAGACACTGAATTTGTGCGTAATGAATGACATCGTCTCTCGACTAGCAAGATACTGAAGTAAAAGCAAAGTTCGTATTCCAAGTCAAAGTGCTAGAATATTTCAGCATTAGAGTATTTTAATGTTTCAAAAAAGTACCTCTGTATCTCTGAAATTCTGCTGCTTACATTACTGCTCGAACATAACACTTTTTTTTTAAGTTTTCAAAACACAAATTTTGTTGTTAATGAACAATAAGCATACAATTTTATAAAGTAATTAATTTCTGCTTAGTAGTTCGTCTCTTTCACTTTCACTAGCAGTTGATATGTGACTTATACACTCTTAAAAATAAAGGGTCTTCATTGGCTTCTGTGGTTTCATGAAGAACCTTTAACATCCATGGAAGCTTTCCATAACAGGTTCTTTACAGTGGGGAAATTCTTTAGATTTGTTTTAGAATGTTCTTCACACTAAGGAAAAAATGGGTTCAATTAAGGGCTGTTCACTGAAAGATTTTATGGAGAACCAAAACTCAATCTTTTATGGCATCACTGTAAAAACTCTCTTTTGGAACCTTTATTTTTAAGAGTGTATAATACATATTTAAGGTATTTATGCCACTGCAATAAATCAATTGGCGGGGGAAATCCTGTCAAAAAAATTAAGGTATGATGTTCATTTACTGAAATGGTTTTCCTTTTCTTTCATTTTAGTGTAGCTCTGTAGAGTGTGTTAGGCTGCTGTAAAAAAATATTAATATAGCAGGCTTCAGGGGCTCCCCCGTGAGCAACTCGTGGCTGAGGAAACCCTTCGGTATGACTGAGAAGCAATACATGAAGGCTCTTCAGTTGCGTGCCTGTGTGTACCCCACCCAGGAGTTCCGATGTAGGGGCAGGAGCAAGACAGTTGCTGGCTGCCGAGGGTGTTCGCATAAATTGGAATCTGCCTCCCACATTCTAGGGCAATGCCCAGCCGTCCAGCGGGCTAGGATTGCCAGGCACAATAAACTGTGCGTTCTCCTCGCGGCCGAGGCTAAGCGGTTCGGGTGGGGAGTCCACCAGGAATGGTCCTTCAGGACCCTGGAAGGGGAACTGAGGCGGCTTGACCTGGTCCTCACTCGGGGTGTGACTGCCTTGGCCGTTGACTTAACAGTCCGTTACGAGTTCAACAGCAACTCACTCTCCAAAGCACGGCAGGAGAAAATGGACTACTACGAAGGGCACAAGAACCAGATCGCACAGGGACTGGGCATGAGGAAGGTGCAGGTCTTCGGGCTTCCTATCGGGGCCCGAGGCCTGTGGCCTGAAAGTAACGACAAGGTGTTGGAAGCCATGGGTCTGGGGAGGAAACGGCTCAGGTCGTTTTCCCGGTTGCTCAGCCGGAGATGTATATTATACTCACTGGACGTGTTGCGGAGTTTCGAAACCTCCCTGAGACCCAGGGCGACCACGTGAGGCGGGCGAGGCGGTGCTAGAGAAGGGCGGTTGGAGTTCGGACAAGGCTTGAGGGGCGAGGCAAGGGGGGCCGAAGGTTGCGCTGGCCCCCCACCGACCCCCTCACCTCCAACAAATTAAAAAATCTCCCCTTGAGTACCGTCGGAGCGCCCCCATCGCTCCTGACGGTCGCGGAAATCCCCGGGAAAACAGCGAGTGGGAAAGGGGTGGGTATTGCCGTGGCTTGCCTCCCTTCCCAAACCTCACCGGGAGGGCGTTCGAATCAAGTGAGAGTTGCGTATGACGGGCCGGTCGACAGTGCGGATTGGAGTTGGGCCACAGGGCGGGTAAGTAGGTCGGTGCGTATCTCGTTTCAAGTACTTGCTGTTCTGCTTTGTCGTTTCAGATGCGGAAAAGGCCGGAGGCTGTGGTGGGCTCGGACTCGGAGGGCGTCGCCCAAGACGGATGCTGGCACGGGTCAAGGTTTCTCGATATGATTATTCTGGGGAGTCGCTCACTGTGAACACGCTTCGGCTTTAGTGACACCAATACGCGGCTCAACTAACATTCATGCACTATTACAAATTGTACAAACTATGTACAAATTACTACAAAAAAAACCAAACAAACATGATAGCATCCCCAACAAACAAATAAGAGATTACCTTAATTAATATGGACATATAAAAATAAAATACACAAATTTAGGAACAGCTGTTAAATATAAAGCCAGGAAATAATATTTGTTTTAAGTGCTTTTTATTTGGAGGGGTGTAGAGTGGGGGCCTCAAACATAAAGTTTGCCTAGGGCCTCCAAATGTCTAGAACTGGCCCTGACCCCAAGATACTTGAACTCCTCCACTGGAGGCAGGAGCTCTCCACCAACCTGAAGAGGACAAGCCACCCTTTTCCGACTGAGAACCATGGTCTCAGACTTAGAGGTGCTGAACACTTTTCATGGTATGATTGTTCTTATTAAAGTAGAATAAATACAGATTAGAAACAGCTAAAGGAGCAAAAATCAAGAACAAAAACTACTTTTTTTTCAGAAAGTAAGAATACTGTTTCTGATTAGAATAAACCAAAATGATTAATTTCTCATCATGTCCATAAACATGTTCACATCTCAGTCCATCTCTGCTGATCCACTGGACTGGAGTCTGGACAGATTTTTGATTTGATTTCTCCAGCTCTCTTCGCACAAAGAAAGACAATGAAGATCCAGTCAATGCAGGTCTTGAGGAAATACTTGATGTGCTTGTTGTGTTCTGTTTGAAGATCCCATTTCACTTTAGTTTCTTTGGCTTTGGGGTTTTTATCAATCCACGTCATAGTGTCAGAATTAAAGGACATAAAATCCTCTCCATCAAATCCATATTCATCAAAGACAGTCGGATTCACTGATCCATCAGGAAGAATCTCCAGTTCACAGCCGATTATTCTCTGAAGAACATGAAGCTCTACAATCACAGAAGACTCATGAGAAACTGACAGTGAATATAATGTCTGATCATGAATAAGAGGAAATCATGAATCTCACCAGAACACTGAGAGTTTGAGCAGTTTGACAGAGTCCTGATCTGATGAATGAACCAGTCTCTAGTACCAGGTGGATTTGGAGGTTCAGTCCAGTTATCTTCAGATGTTTTGAGCGCATTACTGCCCCTCAGCGGCTGCTTGAGGAATTACACTTTCGTTTTTACTCCTGAGGTCTTATGATGAGGAATAGTCCAGTCGTAAAAATAATTTAAATTCGTTGTTAAACCAGTTTTTACACTATAGTTTGAGAACACAAACTGTGAGCATACAACAAAACAAACAGGACAATTAACCAATAATTACACAAATCAATCAATCTCACTCCATGAAATAGTTTTTCCATGCCATAAAGTCTTCTGAAGTCAAATTTATGTGTATAACAGACTGAAATTTAATTCAATTATGACTGAAATTTGCACAAATTGTTAAAAACACCAGGTGTTCATTACTGGACACGCCTCTTCACAAGTCTCGTCCAATCAGAGTCGACCTCATCAGACGAGCCTCCACGATTTTACTTCCATTATTTTCACTTCTTGATTTAGTTTTATTCATTAGTATTCAGTGGATGGTGAAGTCTCTGCATATATGCCATATGATTAAAAAATAGTTAATGCACAATCACATTCACTTCACTAATAATCAGAGGTTTTATGACGTAATATATAACACTTTTTAAATGCACACAATTATTCATGCTTTGTATTTAAAATATTCTTTTCTTTGATAAATGTTTCTGATCCCTGAACTTGTATAATATAATAATACTTTAATACTCCTGCAAAAGAGATTTTAATCTCAGTGAGTGTTTTTCTCCTGGTGAAATAAAGGTAAATTAAAACAAGCCCTGAAAATGGATTAAAGAAATACATATTATGAAGACGCTTGATCTGTAATCTTATTTGATAAATGCTTATTTTATAGATTTTATTTTCAATAAAACGATTGCAATGTGTTTTTCTGCATGTTTTTGTTTCATTCACGGTCCTGACCAGCAGGGGTCACCAGCAAGTGGCGTTTCGAACAGTGAATCATATCGTGAAGCCATTGATTCAACTGATTCGAAGCTTTGAAACGCTTCATTTCTCCCATCACCACTAAACACGACCGTAGCTTCATCTAATCTGTTTATTAAACAAATCCAGTTATTTACATTGAAAGCATCTATAAACATCAAGCAACATTTTTATATTTACATTTTAAAAAGTCTAATGTAAGCCTTCAATTATGATGCTAAAACCCTTTTACACTTTTATTTATAACATCTTCATAATGTTGTGTTTGAACTTCTGGGTTTGAGGTAGCTGAATATTTCTGAGTATTGCTGTGCTGAAAGTCATCATGAGCATTATAGAGTCTGAAGAGGATTCATAACAAATAACAAATATTGGGAAGATTTGAAAACGAGCGGTTCATTCATAAATCCGTAAGATCTTACCTTCATGCTGTGGAAATATAAACCGGAAGACAAATCAGAAGATCTCTATTTGTGCTTCATCATTGTGTCTCATGAACTACATTTCAAGTGTTTCTGACACAACATCTGAGAGAGAGAGACATCAAATCTGACATCTTTCTCTCTTCTGACGCTGTAATTCATCTCTAGATCTCTCTCCAAATTGGAAAGTCATGGAAATGCTCTCATGGATTATTATTTTTGTAAACATGAATGCAAAAGTGCAGTCTCACATTCATCACTACAGAATTATTGTCTTCATTTAGCTCAAGAAATCCCTGGAAATAAACGTGTCCATTCCAGTGTGTAATTTTACAGTGGTCAGTGAGTCCAGAAGAATTTCAATCCTCTGAAGTTTTACTGCAATAATACGCCATTTCCTGAATCATCATGTCCGTTTGCCTGAAACAACATCAGAGAATAATATTGTTCACAGATCTCAAATATTAAGTGTTCTTGATCCTTTGAGATGTTTTAATAATCTGTCAAATGTCTGATTTCATATTTCATCCAGAAACATAATAAACAGACAGTCATGATCCACATCACTCTTCATTTTCACATTCACACTGATCAATTTTTTCCACTCCATCCACTTCTTGGCTTAAAGATCTTAAACTCAATAAAACTGAACTCATGTTAGTCGACCCTCATTCATATTGATGGAGTCTTGGTTTGACCTTCATCCAATATATGAAGTCTGGGAGAACTATCTGATCCTGAATTATGTTTTGAACCGCACGTCAGTCATCTTATTAAATACTGTTCTTTCCATCTTCACAACATTGTCCGTAAGTGTTTTTGCTCAAGATGCTGAGACTGTCTCCCTCATCTCCTCCCATCTGGACTACTGTAACTTCTTCTGTGGTCTACTAAAGCCTTGAAGTAGTACAAGATTCAGCTGTCCATGTAGGCTACTTATATTTAACACAAAGTCCTTCAGCAATCACACTGGATCCACATTGATTATTGGACTCGGGTCAGAATACTTGTCTTAGTTTTGAAGGTCTGTCTCATTTCTAGCAGAATTAACTATCCATATTTTTCTGCCTTCACTCATAGATCTAGTTCTGGAAACTCACTTGTACTATCCATATTCAAACTGCACTGTCTGGTGAGTTCTGGAAAAAACTTGTTGCAACTTCACTCCAGAACTTTAAGACAGAACTGGGAAGGTATTTATTGAAGATGTTTTGCTAAAGGACGTCTCCCTTTTTTATTATTGCTGTCTGCCTCTCTTTTTGTTGTTCATTGCTTGTATATCTCTATTATTTGTGTTATATGCTAATATTGTGTCTTCGGTCCTTGAAAGGCGCTTTATAAACAAAACATTATTATTATTAGTAATATTAAATTAGAGCTGACTAATAAACAGACATTTTAAAAAGTTAAAAAAGCGTAGTGTTCCTCTTCAGAATTAATGAAAATGAAAAACATTTCATTTCTAATCAGAGCCCATAATCCTGCAGTTCTCCATCGATTTAAACACTTTTTCATTTACAGAAACTAAAATTTAAAAGGATCAAATAAAATCATTTAACTATTTATATTCCACAGTTAATCCTGGCTCAATAACTGAATGATCTTTAAGGTTTGTGCTTTTTATTAGCAATAACTTTTCCAGTCAATCATTATGATTATGAGTTTTTTTTTAATTGCAATTTTAGATCTTAGACTCTAAAGTTTTACAATTTTAATTTCCATGATTTCTCCAGGTGAAGAAATCACACTTTTGCTTTTTGAATCTTTGGACTGAATTATGATTCAATAAATGTGAAGTAGAGACCTGAGTGTGGAGAAGAGGATCAGATCTCTCTGTCGTCACAGTATTATTCTCCTCTGTCGTTTCTCTCTGAGCTGGAAAAGATAAAACATTATATAAAACTTGAGCTTGAGAACAAACAGATATCCTGCTTTTGTAAATATAGAACTGAATGTTTGTTTATTAAATGTCATAATAGTTTTTATGTATTCTCAGATTTCTACTGTCACATGGTGTGAACGGCTAAAACTGTCCATGCCTTGATCATACATTCAAAAAATGAAAACAAGGATATTTACAACAATGTTGCATATTTATAACTCACCATTCGACCTTCTTCTTTTGTAGATGCAGCAAAAAGTTACAATCATAATCACATAAATTACACTAAAAACTAGAGCTGTTGCTATTCCTACTATAACAATCCATATATGATCCGTTTCACAGTCAGAACATTTTCCATCTGCAGGATGAAAAAATAAAACAAAATCATTATAAATGTTTTTAATCAACATTATGAACAGTTGAAATGAGTCGAGACACTTTAAATGTATTTGTTTGTGGTGAGGAACATTAATCCATTCCAGCATTATCATGTTCTCCTGCTATAAATACTGTATGAGACTGAATTTATGATATTTACCCCATTTTACTGTAACTGGTTCTGTCAGACTGCTGTGAATGACATGACAACCATGAGATCCTCTGTGCTTTCTGTTGATCTTCACACTGATGCTCCTCTGAAAGGTTTCATCTTCATTTGGTCTGATTCCTGAGGATGTTTGACCCTCAAGTTTAATTCTGTTCAATCTAATGTTCATCTGAACATCTCTGGGGTAGAAACCAGTGGCCAGACACGTCAGAACCAGCTGACTGTGATCATCAGGAGCTTTCCTCACAGAGACATGAACATCTGGAGAACCTGGAGAAGAAGAAGCATAAAATTAACATGCAATTTTAGAAAGAATTTCGTTATGTGGGTAAAACTATTATATTCTTCACATTCATTAAAAACGTTTTGCCAGTAAATGATCACAATCATATATTTGAACACAACCTTGAAAAATGTTCCTCTATTTTCATAATTTAGACTAAATTAAAAGTGTTTCATAAAACAATGGACTGCTGATGTTTCACCTACACAAACAAACCCAATTAGTTAAACATTCAGAAGAGGATATATGAACAATATCAACACACCCACGTTGTGTTTTCATGGTTTATGGGGACATTCCATAGGCGTAATGGTTTTTGTACTGTAAAAACTGTACATTCTGTCCCCCTACACCCCCCACCCCTAAACCTACCCATCACATAAAATGTTCTGCTATTTTACATTATCAAAAAAGATCATTCTGTATGATTTATAAGATTGTTTCCTCATGGGGACCAAAAAAATGTCCCCACAAGATCAACATTTACTAGTATTACTGTACCTGTGGGGACATTTGGTCCCCGTAATGTAGGGAATACCCACACACACACACAGAGAGAGGAGATTATTACACTGATCTGATCAGAACTTACTCTGTTTTGTGTTGTTAAATGTGGAGATCCAGTTCATGCAGTTCTTGAGGAAATACTTGATGAACTGGTTTCGTCCTGTGTGAAGATCCCATTTCACTTTAGTTTCTTTGGCTTTGGGGTTTTTATCAATCCACGTCATAGTGTCAGAATTAAAGGATATAAAATCCTCTCCATCAAATCCATATTCATCAAAGACAGTCGGATTCACTGATCCATCAGGAAGTTTCTCCAGTTCACAGCCGATTATTCTCTGAAGAACATGAAGCTCTACAATCACAGAACACTCATGAGAAACTGACAGGAAATATAATGTCTGATCATGAATAAGAGGAAATCATGAATCTCACCAGAACACTGAGAGTTTGAGCAGCTTGTTAGAATCTTCATCTGATGAATGAACCAGTTTCTAGTATCAGGAGGATCTGGAGGTTCAGTCCAGTTATCTCCAGTCAGAATCCAGACTCTTTCTTCATTACTGAAGTGTTTGATCCGTCTGTCATCAGCAACAATCACAGCACTGAACTCTGGGAATGTGTCTGCTTTGGTCAGGACTGTAAACTTGTAGAGGAGGGAGTGTTTCTCTGAGGAACAAATGAAACATGGAGAATAATGAAAACAAGTACACACACACACACAGAGAGCAGAAGTGTTCCATGTATGATGATCATGATCTACAACTGATGAAAGAATCTCTCAAGATCTCAGCAGAGGATTAATTACAGCATTGTTAATCATTTCTAGTCATTTCACCACAGATGCATATCATTTAAACTCAACTCTGCTTCAAAGTCAACGCAGCTTTTCGCCTCAGGTAAAGCAAGGAAAATGACACCTTCCCTCGCATTTACATAAACAATGAGAAGTAACGGATAGCACTCGTCTCTTGGAGGAGGGGGAAAAACAAAAGTTCTTTATGACTTGCAGGATTTCTTGAATAAAGATTTAAAAGCAAAAGTAAAGATGAGATTTGGCTGTTTTTGTCTACCGTACATTTTAATTTAAAATGCTTGTGATTTTCACTACCCTGCTTGCAACGTGATATATACACGGTTAAAAATTACTGTAAATTTTACAGTATAATACTGGCAGCAGGGTTGCCAGCCAGTTACTGTAAAATTTACAGTAGTGTTACTGTAATTTAATTTACAGAATTTTCCCTGTATTCTCATTACAGTAAATAACTGTATTTTTTTTTAAATTACGAAGGGTCAATTTACAGCAATATTCTGTAAATTTGAGTCAAACCAACACGTGACCCCAGAATGCATGGCAGTTTACAGCAATATGCTGTATTATTAAAAAAACAGCCAACGGCTGTAAAATAATTCTGTAATTTTTACAGCAATTCATTACAGTGTAAATCTAAAGTATTACTTTATATAACAATAAAGTAATGAATTTAATCAAGCGTATAAATGTAGTGCATTTAAACATGACATCTATGAAAGAGTGCAGCCTGTGTACAAGATTCGCAATGCTGACAAGCCATGTCACAACTTTTGGATGTGACTTAAAAATGTGATGAACAGCAACGGATATTCTGTTCACGGCAAACGCTCAATGTGTGAAAGCACCAGAGCGTATGCTGTCCCCATATAGTGCACTGCAACACGCACTGCACAAACTGCAAACAGATGAGTGAAATGTAGAGTGAATTGCCCTAATGTGGGACACTGCCTGATATGGGACACCTGAGGTCTTGTAGGTCCCCCATAAATATATGAATGCCACTGAAAACCACCTCAACCCAACCCAAACCCAACCACAAGCTCACACCTCAATGGTAACCCCGAAACTAACATAACAGAAATGTTTAAATACCAACATACTAGAACAGTAAACATTAAAAAGTCTCTTTTCTCATCCTGCTTAAAATAACACTTTATTTCAACATTTACTCTTCCAGTTCAGCCCTTTTGTAAAGCATGATGGGAAGTGATTGATTGAGTGACTGCTTGATTGAGTCCTGATACTGGATTGACAGTGAAGTTGATTATTAAAAAAAAATCGTTTTTATTTTTTAACAATATGTAAAACAATATACTGTACTAAATTATTTTTTTCATTGCATACCCGAGTTTTTCAGTCCTTTTTCAGCAATACGCTGATGCAATAAATAATATTCACTTACTTCACAAAACTGAATTAGATTAATTGTGCACAATGGAATTAAGTTGAGAAGAGTAATTGTGTGACACGAGCTCATTTTAATTAAGTGAATCAAACAGCAGAAAAGTTAATTTGACGTGAATCTGAATCAATTTGAACATTTTCTGCAAAGTGATTCTATCATGTTTTAATGACTGTGTTGAATTTTATTTTACACAATAAAATTATGTTTGCATCTTAAACATAAATTCCTTGATGAGCATCAAAAAAGACACGTGACTTTGCGATGTGAGACTGGTCCAATCAGAGCACAGATCTCGAGGTTCTGGTGAATCTGTAATGTCTGAACACAGTCTGTCAGTAAAGTCGTTCACTATAATTCTCCCACCCCGAGTTCACAAACACCTGCATCCAGTGGTGGACTGGGACAGTAAATCAGGCTGGGATTTGACTCCACCCCAGGCCACCTCTGCTGCTGCAGTCACCACCACCAAATTCATGTGTCCACCAGCCTGATCAACTTATAGAGTCACCCTGATAGTTGATGGAACAGGTAGACGACCATTCATAAATAAACCCTCAAAAACTCACTAGGAATACCATCTATACTACCACACCAAAGACAAATATAAACTTGGCTTACACATTTTAAGAAGGGATAATAAAAGATACATATTCACATGTTAAAATATTTATATTTTATATACTTCCAATGCTCTATGTATCCCCATACAGTATATAAAGCCATGTGCTAGTTTGTCTTTAAGATGCGCTTTTAAAACTTCTATCATTATATATATAGCCTATATATTTGTATTATTTTTTTTTTTATAAAGAATAGATTTTATCTATTGTAAGTTGCTTTGGATGAAAGCGTCCATCTGCCAAAGGATAAAGTAAATATTAGGGGTGGAACAGTTCAACTTTTTCACGGTTCGGTTTTTTTTTTTTCCCCATCGCTGTTGTTGTAATGTCTGGGAACCCAGAATGTTCATCCATCAACAGAAACATATATTAACTGAACCCTGATTGTTTTACGTGTTATTTATAGTAAACCATATTACAGATGCTTTGTCAGATTTAAGTTGAACAGCGGACCGTCCGAGCGCGTGGAGAACCGAGAGTGGAGAAAACGAACGGACCGATTTTTTTCCACCCCTAGTAAATATTATGTAAGTGTAATTCTGACCGACCTGTTCCCTTCCCGGCGAACATGGCTGGGATTTTGCAGCAACTTGCTGCGTCTGTGGCTTTTCTCCTTTTTATGCGTTCCCTCTCTGCTCCTCCTTTGCGTTTACGCTCCATTTTTTGCACTATTTTCCCAGATAAAGCCTGCCTCTGGATATAGCCAATTATTCGGACATTATACCTCGCGATTCGGACTTTATAGCTCGCGATTCGGACTTTATAGCTCGCGATTCGGACTTTATAGCTCGCGATTCGGACTTTATAGCTCGCGATTCGGACTTTACAGCTCGCGACTCGGACTTTACAGCTCGCGACTCGGACTTTACAGCTCGCGACTCGGACTTTATAGCTCGCGATTCGCGATTCGGACTTTATAGCTCGCGATTCGCGATTCGGACTTTATAGCTCGCGATTCGCGATTCGGACTTTATAGCTCGCGATTCGGACTTTATAGCTCGCGATTCGGACTTTATAGCTCGCGATTCGGACTTTATAGCTCGCGATTCGGACTTTATAGCTCGCGATTCGGACTTTATAGCTCGCGATTCGGACTTTATAGCTCGCGATTCGCGATTCGGACTTTATAGCTCGCGATTCGCGATTCGGACTTTATAGCTCGCGATTCGCGATTCGGACTTTATAGCTCGCGATTCGCGATTCGGACTTTATAGCTCGCGATTCGCGATTCGGACTTTATAGCTCGCGATTCGCGATTCGGACTTTATAGCTCGCGATTCGCGATTCGGACTTTATAGCTCGCGATTGGGACTTTATAGCTCGCGACCACTTTGTTTCTGAATGATGCCTCTCAAATTCCTTTATCGCTAAGTTTGATTGATTTCTTTTCCAGAGCTTCAGGTCTCTATTTAAATATTAACAAATGTGAATTAATGTCAGTTAAAAGCTGTAATGCTTCCTCTATATGTAATATTCCCGTGAAGGATCAAGTGACATACTTAGGAATTGTAATTAATAAAGACCAAAAAACAAGATGTAAACTCAATTTCGATCCTCTAATCGTGAAAACCCAGAAGAAATTAAATTCTTGGTTGCAAAGAGACTTGTCGATAAGAGGAAGAATTTTACTCTCTAAAGCTGAAGGACTGTCGAGACTAACGTATGCTGCTCTTTCCTTGGAGGTGGATAAAGGAACTTTAAAAAAGATCGATAGCATGTTAAACAACTTTGTTTGGAAAAATAAAACCCATTTTATTAGAAAATCAGTACTGATGAATCCATTAAAGCAGGGGGGAATGGATTTTTTAGATTTTACTACTTTAAACAGCACTTTTAAAATTAATTGGCTTAAGAATTTTCTTAATAATCCCTCTTCAATTTGGAATATTATCCCTAATTATATTTTCTCTAAAGTTGGTGGCCTAAATTTTCTCTTACTTTGTAACTATAATGTTACAAAGATCCCAATCAAACTCTCTAATTTCCATAAGCAGATGCTCTTGTCTTGGTCCTTAATTTACAAACACAACTTTTCTCCACACAGATATTACTTATGGAACAATAAGGATATTCTCTACAAGAATAAATCACTTTTCTTTGACAACTGGTTCAAAAATGGCATTTTCTTAGTTGGACAGCTTTTTAATTCACAGGGCAGTCTTTATAACTATTTAGAGTTTTTACAGAATTATAAAATCCCTATAACTTTTAATGAATATGCCATTGTTTCCAATGCTATTCCTTCTGGAGTGTCTCTTCTGTTGCGTGGTTCCACATTCTCTTGGCCATGTACTCTCTCTCTGAACCTAACGGACACAATGATCGGGAATGTGTGCTTTTCTCCAGATCAACATAAAAACAATTGTAAAATCAGAGCTCTGTTCCAGAGAGAGATAGTGACAATTCCTTATGTCATTCCTTACTGGAATAGCATTGTGGAGGGTTTACCGTGGGAGAAGGTGTGGGCTTTGCCCAATAAGTATCTGCTGAATAATAAAGTAAAAGAAATAACTTTCAAATTAATCCACAAGTGTTATCCGACCAAGGCCTTTCTGAGGAGATTTAAATCAGACATTGAAGTGAATTGTTCATTTTGTCACTCGGCTGAGGAAGATGTCGTTCACTTATTCTGGCATTGCACCCACTCAGAAAAATTTTGGTCTGATGTACTAATGTTCATACAATCACATCTTATTAGTGACTTTTCTTTCTGTTTTAAAGATGTTTTCTTTGGTTTATTTGAGTATTCAAAAGAGAATACAGGGAAATATTACTTAATTAATTTGTGTTTTATATTAGCTAAATTTCACATCCACAGACAAAAATTTGCTGGCTCTAAACCTTTTTTCGCTTTATTTAAGGATGACTTAGATAAATATTTAGAAAATATTCAATACTCTATCAATCCCAAAGCAATGAGAACCGTATCCCTGTATTCCTTCTTTTTGTCCTCTTAAGGATTAAATTTATTGCATTTTTGTTGTATTGTTACCCTGGCGACTATTTCACCTGTTTGTTTTTTTTGTTTGTTTTTGTTTTTTATTTCTATGTGTATCTGTGTTGATTTAATGTTTTGATGTAATGTTTAATTAAAAAAAAAAAAAAAAAAAAAAAAACTTTATAGCTCGCGATTGGGACTTTATAGCTCGCGATTCGGACTTTATAGCTCGCGATTCGGACTTTATAGCTCGCGATTCGCGATTCGGACTTTATAGCTCGCGATTCGCGATTCGGACTTTATAGCTCGCGATTCGCGATTCGGACTTTATAGCTCGCGATTCGCGATTCGGACTTTATAGCTCGCGATTCGCGATTCGGACTTTATAGCTCGCGATTCGCGATTCGGACTTTATAGCTCGCGATTCGGACTTTATAGCTCGCGATTCGGACTTTATAGCTCGCGATTCGCGATTCGGACTTTATAGCTCGCGATTCGCGATTCGGACTTTATAGCTCGCGATTCGCGATTCGGACTTTATAGCTCGCGATTCGCGATTCGGACTTTATAGCTTGCGATTCGCGATTCGGACTTTATAGCTCGCGATTCGCGATTCGGACTTTATAGCTCGCGATTCGCGATTCGGACTTTATAGCTCGCTATTCGGACTTTATAGCTCGCGATTCGCGATTCGGACTTTATAGCTCGCGATTCGGACTTTATAGCTCGCGATTCGCGATTCTGACTTTATATCTCGCGAATCGGACTTTATAGCTCGCGATTCGGACTTTAATATTTAGGTAAAATTCGTCTATGGTAAAATTAAAAGAGCTCATAGCGACGCCATCATGGCCCTTCTTTATTAATTCAAGTGGAGGTGAAATATTTCCTGTTTGAGAGTGGAGCTCCACTCGCCCACGGTCTGCAGCCAGACCCTATTGGCCAATTAGGCAGTGCTTCGCTGATGTTGGGTCAGGTGGTGTCATTTTCACTCCACGATCGCCTGATTCGTAGATTCATAAGTGCGTCAATTAATTCGCAGTTGCATACCAGCCTATTGCACGTCAGTCTGATCGACAGCACAGCGGCAGGCCAGAATGACCATCAGGCCACCGGGAAATGTCCCGGTGCTCCCGATGGCCAGTCCGCTCCTGCCTGCATCTGAACGGAAGATCACGTGACAGATGTTTGATTCGACAGATGTTCACGCGCCAAATCATTTGTTATATTTGAACATGATTATATTCAGTGGATTCTGATGCGGCAATTTACATTTTCTTACTGAGATTTAGAGTCAGTTTATCAGGAAGTGAGTTTTTGTTCTTTGTCTCACTGTATGGAAACTGCTTTATTCGCAAATGTTTTATGTGATATTCAGAATTTGCGCATAAATTGAACACACAACCTCGGATGAAAATCTTCTGACTGCGAACTGCGGATTTATAGCCAAATCTGAATATGAAACCAAAACTATCATTAATAAACCTGACGCGTTTTTCCTGAAGCAGTCTCACAACAAAGACGAACACACTGTGTGTGAAGCGATAAAATAATATAATATAATATAACAGTATAATATTAAATATGGTTGTTGAAAGTATTCGAATGACTCTGGACTCAAACTCAAAGGTTGAAACAGGAGAAGAAACTGCTTCAGAAGAGAAACAAATGAACATGTTCTTACCTTGATGAGCTTCACTGAGACAAGAGAGAAACATGAACCAGACCAGAACTTCATTTATGAACAACATGTTTCTAATCCAGAGCGATTGAGACATGATTCCGTTATTATACCGTTATTATTCCGTTCATATTTCAGACGCGCCGAGAGATGATCATCCTGTCCCACTCACACCTCTGAACTGATGCTGGTTTCGTTTTCACTCATCAAGGTTAACATCGATATAAAAAAATATTTAAATTCGTTGCCAACAGTTTTAGCCTATTTATTGTTCTTTCTTTTTTTAAAATAATAAACTCTCTTCAATGTTAATGTCATATATATTTCTGTCAGATCAGAGTGTAAATGTGTTGAAGGCTGTGAATGGAGGAGGAGGAGGAGGATTGATTAAACTGAGTGAACTTCATTTATTAACAGTGTTAAAGATTAATAATATTGATCTGAATTAATAACTGTGATTCTTGAATCAGATCAGTTTCATTTCTCATTCTCAAACATTCTGATAGAAATTTAACAAAAATATCAAGTATTGTAAACTGATCTGTTAGTCAAATATTAATTCTTTTATTGAAAAAAAAAAACATTAAATATAACAAGATTTTAGAAAAAATTAACTGTTGGATTTCTAGGCAATTATTTTGGTTTGTTCAACTCAATTAAATCGATGAATATGATTAACTTGATGGTTTAAGTTAATAAAGTTATTATTGTGATATTTATAAAGACAATGATACTTTCTAGAGGACGTTTTAAGTATCGGTGAAATCTCTAAGGTCTTCATCAGAAACTTTTACAGTTTCAGCAGGTGTCATTATATCCTGTGCTTTTACAACTGAAGATTACAACATCTTCTCTACTTGTTTTTATGTAGTCCAGTAACTTTTAATAAAAAGTTAGTTTGAACAACACAACGTAACAAAAAGAAAATAAATATGCACAATAAAAACATGAAAAGAAAAGGAAACATTTCCCTTAAGACTGCAGAAAGCACAGATATTGTTATTGATTATTCTAGAGGACTCTAGGAGTCACTGTCTATTTCTGATCCTTCTGTGAAATGCATTTTTGTGTTTCACATTCAGATCACTGAACCAGAAGATCCTGGGAAAGGACAACATTGACTGAACAGTTTCATCAAAGTCTCTATTAAATGATCTTAATTTTCTCAGACAGTAAATGTGCTGCGGTCCCTTTCACACAAGCTTCTGTTTACACCAAAGTGCCGTTTATTGTTAATAACTGCCAAATATTAATAACTATTCACACACTCCACCTTCTGACTCTGAATGAGTGAGCTTCTGATCTAAAATCAATGATCAATAATCATATCTTCTGTCTCACATTCATTCAGCGGCAAAAGCATCATCACAGCATTTTATCAAATTAACAACTGATTCATTGCATGAGACATAATTTCCCAAAACTCTCGCAGTGACTCATGTGAACTTAAAAAACCCCTGTTTTATGTGGGTGAGCAGTTATTTGAATATTTGATGGTAAAGCAGAAAAACAAAGCAGGAGAACCTGTGGATGTTATCAGAGGAGCCGAGAGAGTCTGCCGTTCACCATCACTGACTTCTTCTTTCAGTCAAGAAGTTTAAAGCCCAAACCAAATTAAGATCAAGGCCAAAATGAGTTCCTCTCTTCTCTTCCTCAAAACATTTCATTATGAGATGTTAATGCTATTGATCAATATTCACAAAACACCCAAAGACTAAAACAAACTCCTAAACCTGTGAAACGTTAGAAGACAAGAGGACTCCTTGATCACCAACAATCCTAAAATTTCCAGCAATCCACCCAAAAACTGTTCATCATCGAGGCAACATGCGATAGAGTCTTGAGTGCTGATTCTTCTCACCTTATAATAATTCATTTATAGGTTTTAATCTGCGATGACATGAAGTTTCATTCACCTGAGTTCAAGTCGCCCCTTTCTCTAGTCCAGTTTGCTTCATGTCGACTCACTGTCCCGTCATTAAAAAATGCCAAAAATAAACCTTTGAAAGCAGGTAAATAAAGAAAAGAATGTCCTGTTACCTCTAGCAGTTGTTTTATGACTTACAAATGATCAAGTAGAGTAAAAAAAAGTAAAATACTCATTAATGTCTTCACAAAAGCAAATATATCTTTTAATAACATCTGTGAGTTCATCAATAGCGAGAGTCATGAAGACATGATGAGATGCAGCAGATCTGATCTTGTCTTTAGTCTTTCTCTTTGTAAAACAGGAATAAGCAGATCAATATCATGTTGATCCACTGGAGGCTGAAGGACAGATTTACATGAACCTTCAATCGATCCACAACAAAGATCAAGAGTTATTAACGTGTGGGACATCATTTCATTTCCACCATCAGGAATTAATGATGAAAAGTGAAGTAAGAAAGTCAATTGAATCAGATTTGATTGGTCTCTGCTTCATAAAAACACAATCACATTCACAAACAGCCCATTTCCGACGGCCTGTGCGATGGTATATCGCGTCTTTTCAGCTCTCCCCTGAAGTTCACCTTGATAAAACTTTGGTTTCTGATTTTATTCCAGCTGCACAAGAATTCAGAGCAGGAATTCAGGTAAAAATGTATTACAAATTACATAATTACACAATTAGAAGCCAATTCAGACATAATAAAGACATAAGATCAATTGCTCAAAGATGACTGAGTAAGAACACCTGACAGCGACACACACAGTGTTCTTCATCACTGTAAGGACTTTCTGCGGGATTCCCCAAATTTCTGCTCTGAATTTTCCCTTAAATATCCAGACCAGAACAAAAGGATTGTAAATATTTACCACATCAACACCTGGTTTGGGAGAGAGGAGAGGATTATCAGATATCTTGAAGAGACTCCATCCATAAAGCAGAACAGAATTCTCATAAGTGTTCAGTGTTTCTCATAATAACAAGTGATGATGTGAAACTGAGACCATTTAAAGTGTCACCAAACATGTCAGGGGAAAAACACAAGAGATGTCATATAGTCATTCCTAGTGAACCTTCAGTGTCTGGAGTCAGAGGGAAGGAGAGAGAGTTGGAGTTGGGATGCCTAGAAAAGCGAGGAGAGAAGTTTGGACAAGTCCTGCGCAATTTCTTCGAGCTCTTCTCTCCAGATTAGTGAGTTTTATTGTTTTATTGCAGGGTATTTGTTCTCAATTTCTGTCTTAGCAGGAAAATCAAGCCTTACAACAATGATATCACAGTATCAGTGTTTTCATGGACTTTTAGCTCCATCACGAGCTGATGCTGGAACTGCAACATTATTTTTAAAGTGACAGTAGAAGTTGTTCAGACTCCAGTCATTCGTAGAGTCATCACTCATAATCATCCTGTGCACGAAGGGTTTTGTATCTGTATAAAACTGCAAGTTCATACTGGGTCTCTGGAATTTTCTTGTACATTTGCATCCGAATGTTGTTTAAATCCAGATATGACATCACTTCTTCTTAATCTGTTTAACTCTTTCACATCAGCAGATTTTCCCTGAAGCTTATCGATATATAACGAGCAACTGGCGTCATAAACGTTCATCCACCGCAACAAGCCAGTATTTCTGTCTTGTTTTCCAGTGCGAACATCTAAACACTTAAATCAAGATATATTTACTGGAGAAGCAAAAAGATGTAACGTGTTGTTTTCTGTAAAATGTGAAGGAATTGAGGACGAACCAGACAAATGAATCTTCCAAATGATTCGTTCAAAGATAACTCCATACAAAACTCATCCCAACCCAAATCATCACAGAAGACCCAAGATCAGGGTCAGGATCTGGCGGCTCCATTCCGAAAATGGTAGAGTGTTTGATCCTCAAGAAAGAGAGATGAAACAGGTCACCTTCTCCTGAGTGACACAGAATCCAAGTCCACAGAAAAACCCACAGAGACTCTTTTATATATGAAATGAAAGCTCTAGCGCAAGTTCTGTCAGGAAGACTCAAATGTTACGTCACTACTAGTTTTAGATCAAACCAATCATTATCCAACACTCGTAGTATATAAGATCGGTACTCACACATGTCTGAGTTCGCAGATGCTGACGTGAAACTTAACCTCCATCCTCCCCACCACCACCACCAGGATGGTCCCTGTCCATACCTCCGGGGGGGGGGGGGGGGGGTTGGGGGGGGGGTCGGCTACGCCCCTGCCTTCATCTTCAGGCAGGAAATGCAGAGTCCGAAACCCTCAGGATCTAAGCTACGAACAGGGCCTACGCCAAAGAACTTTCGTACTACAGTCATGCCCAAACGTTTTGAGAATTCCATAAATATTAGTTTTCACAAAGTTTGCTGCTGAACTGTTTTTAGATCTTTGTTTCAGTTGTTTCTGTGATGTGCTGAAATATAATTACAAGCACTTCATACGTTTCAAAGGCTTTTATCGACAATTACATGACATTTATACAGAGAGTCAGTGTTTGCAGTGTTGGCTGTTCTTTTTCAGGACCTCTGCAATTCGACTGGGCATGCTCTCAATCAACTTCTGATAGCAACCCATTCTTTCATAATCACTTCTTGGAGTTTGTCAGAATCAGTTGGTTTTTGTTTGTCCACCCGCCTCTTGAGGATTGACCACAAGTTCTTAATGGATTGAAGATCTGGGGAGTTTCCAGGCCATGGACCCAAAATTTCAACGTTCTGGTCCCGAGCCACTTAGTTATCACTTTTGCCTTATGGCACGGTGCTCATCGTGCTGAAAAATGCATTGTTCTTCACCAAACTGTTGTTGGATTGTTGGAAGAAGTTGCTGTTGGAGGGTGTTTTGGTGCCATTCTTTATTCATGGCTGTGTTTTTGGGCAGAATTGTGAGTGAGCCCACTCCCTTGGATGAGAAGCAACCCCACACATGAACGGTCTCAGGATGCTTTACTGTTGGCATGACACTGATGGTAGCGCTCACCTTTTCTTCTCCTGACAAGCCTTTTTCCAGATGCCCCAAACCATCGGAAAGGGGCTTCATCGGAGAATATGACTTTGCCCCAGTCCTCAGCAGTCCATTCATGATACTTTCTGCAGAAGATCAATCTGTCCCTGATGGGTTTTTTTTTGGAGAGAAGTGGCTTCTTTGCTGCCCTTCTTGACACCAGACCATCTTCCAAAAGTCTTGGCCTCACTGTGATCTCCAGCCTTGTGCTCGTCAACATTCTCATCTGAGTTAACAAGATGATGACTGAAATGATCTCAGCAGGTCCTTTAATGACAGCAATGAAATGCAGTGGAAAGGTTTTTTTTGGGATTAAGTTCATTTTCATGGCAAAGAAGGACTGATCACTCTTCATAACATTCTGGAGTATATGCAAATTGCTATTATAAAAACTTAAGCAGCAACTTTTCCAATTTCCAATATTTATGTAATTCTCAAAACTTTTGGCCACGACTGTGTATTTGCTTGTTGATTGTTAGTAAATTTCATTGTAAGTTAATTTACCTCCCGAGTCTTTCTGGCAGAACTACATCACATTGTTCCAAAACAGTTCTGAACGGACCTGAAATCAAACATCGTTCGACTGTATAATTCCATGTCATGTAAACACATTTTTATATTTTAAAGAGAAGTGTCTTGTGTTGTGCTTACAAATTTAATGTCTTAAACTGTCTGCTTATGGTTACCTGTAGTTGGACATTCATATCGGCTACAGAGCTTAATATATATGGCCCGTGCAAATGAACGCTGGACGATTCAGTTGCTCAGTCATAAAATAAGTGACTAAAATTCCCTGTAAATTATTTATTTCATATGAGCTAATTTGCTTACAAATGTATCAAAATTTAGAAAGTTTATGCTTAAAACGAGAACAAATATCTGTTTTTTTCTCTGAATGAAGTGCATTTCTCTGAACTCACTGCAGATATTTCTTCTTGATTCATTTTTCAGAAAACACTTCATATCTTCAGTCATTTTTCTTCTCCAGTAAATGCATCTTGATTTAAGAAAGTTTAGATGTTTGTACTGGAAAACAAGACAGAAATACTGAGAAAGAACATGATGTTTTCAGTGCAGCAGCTCAATGAAATCACCACTTCTGTCTTGATGAGTGTAAATGTTCATGATGGTCAGATCTTCCTGTAAACTGATGTGTCACTCGACTATCTGAAATGACTAATATCAGGTTGTGATTGGACTCTACATGTGGTCGTTCTCAGAAACCCCCCAGAGCTCTTGATGAGAGGGGGGAGATCAAAGCACTGCTGATGTCACAATTATGCGAATCACAATTTGACATCATGCGATTATTATTTTCTAAAAGCTGTGACTGAATTAAATAAATGTGAGTGTTGCGCTCTTCATTTTTAAAATGTATTTATTTTTCATGTAAAATATCCTTTATCCTTCTGCCTTACTTCTACATCTCTTTTCTTTTCCATATATATTGAAATACTGGAAAACTGATTGGCAACGTTTTGTATTTGTACCTTTTTTTTGTTAGTTATTCTCTTTGTGTCACATGTGTGTCATCTAGTTCTGTCTTGTCATGTTTAGTTCTAATCTGTCACCATGTCTAATTAGTTTAATGTTAGTCACCTGTTTCCATTTAGCCCTCGTCATCTGTGTGTATTTAAGTTCCTCCCTTTGTCTCCTTCAGTGTCTGTTATTGTTTGTGCGTGTTTCTGTTTATTATATTCCCTCGTCTCCTTCCTAACTACCGTGACACTTTGTAAATCCCACCATCAAACAAGGTTGTATATTAGTACTGTTATTGGTATTAATGTTCTTAATACTGGTATTAGTAGTAGTACCACTGAGTGGCAGATGATCCTGCTGCACGATTGGATTTAATAGGGGAAAACACGAGTAAAACAAACAGTTATCAGTTTTAAATAAAGGTTGGACTCGATATAGTTTTCCTTACAACTTACCAAAGATCCAGCGATCCATGAATGCCAGGAATTGTGTTTTCTGACATTTAGACGCCGGGGAAATACATGATGCAAATTTGCCTGTGAACGCTTTATCTAAACAAAATGTAGGTGTAAAATATTTAATTGATGAGTTGTCAATATATAATATATAACAAATCACACCCTATATACTGTATTTACTTCAAAATATTGACAAAGTCATAACTCCAAATCCACGTTTCTCTACCTGGAGTCCAGTTGTTTCTCTGAATTGCATTTTCTGTAGCTTTCGACAGTCTGTAAAAATATATCTCAGATTCCTTTCAAATCTTTACAGTCTTTTTTTGTGTGTTTTTCGCAACATTCAGGCTGAAAACCAATGCTGCCACTCAGTGGGCGTGACCGCAGTCACGTGCATAACTACATGAGAACATTGCAGATTTTAAAGTAAAATGCGGGACATTTTTTTTATTGTAATATGATGTGGATGTTTGTAAGATGCATGTTTTATCTCTCTCATCTTTTAAGTAGCCGGAAGCTTATATTTCAAAATAAGAGTCCTGATGTATTTCACGCTCGTTTATAATCAAAAGACCCACATTACGCATACACATTTTTTTCTGAATATTATTGGTATTTTAGTCACACAATAAATTGTATCTGGCATGTAATTTAATGCATTGACATGTTAGTGCAAAACCCAACTCAAGTACATGTATATAAAACATTCTTTTTGAAACATTCATATAGTCATAATTTTACTTGTTCAGGTCTAAAACAGTCTTGATTTGAGTTTTGCGCTGCTAGTCAAGTGTCTCAGACTAGTTTAACTAGTTACCGTGTGGTTGCTCCAGCTGGCCGGTATCTCCGGTCTCAGTCGATCTCTGATGACATCATCCTTCATGCTCTCCACACATGGATGCTCCTTCAGCTTCCCGAACGGAGCTTCATATTCCCGCACATCTGTGGAGACACACAGTCATCAGTCATAAAACTTTCAAATGTCAAAGCTGCCACAAGTTGACAGAGTGGGCGGGGAAATCACCAGAGGCATTATGGGAAGTGTTTTGCCAGGGTTTTTTGCGAACCATTTCCAAGCAACACAAAACATTTAAATCTGAAATAAACAACATGTAATCAACAAAAACAAAACTGTACAGGAGGTGCAGAGACAGGAAATGGGCTGTGTGAAATGTCACACGTGAGTTCACAACAACATTTCCTGTTTTTGACATATTTTGATATATGATTGACGTGTGTTTGGAGATGATGAAGAAGAACTGGACTGCTGTGATCTGTGGGATCCGGTCAGATCATCATTCAGTGTGTGTTTATGTGTGACTGACTTGATCTGATCGTCTCCTGGAGAAACTCAATCTGCTTTTACAGAGAAGATTTTCTTCAACGCTGATCAAAAAAATGTTTTGCATTCATTACGAATCTTTAAATATAAATTAACCTGATATTTATCATTATTTTGAATATACAGTTTAAAAAGATATATTTCAAACTTTTATGTTTTAAATACACAACATAATAATAATTTAAAATGTACATTATTTTAAACATAACTTTATGATAATATTGTATCCGTTTAGGCTGTCATTTTTATCTTAATACTGTTTATTTGTATTATTTCAGTGTTGTGTGGATTACAAACAACATTGAGGTGAGATTATTGAAATACAAATAAATGAAATGTAAATAAGTTTAAAATCATATTCAGTGAACGTGTCTCTTCAGAACACTTGGACTAAACGGCTCCATTACTGTAGATTACTGTTTTCTGAAGCTTGACAATTGTCTAGACTTTCAATGGATGGACAAAATATGATGAGATGCTGAAATATCTTTATGCAGCATATGATATCATATCTCAGCTAGAAATTCCAATATGGTGACCAACACCAATTCATATTCATATATCAATAAGGTCAAAAAAGTACACTGTGAGAACTTACTGGCAATTTTGGTTGCCACGTGTTAGATTTACCGGCTGGAGAGCCACTTCACTATCACTTCACCACCAAACTCCAATTCCCACAATGCATCACACAGTCACTGATCAACACCAGCTGCAGCTCATTACCTGGACCACATAAGAGACACTCAGTCCAGAACTAGTGGTGGGCAGAGCGAGGCTTCATGAAACACTGAAACAGTTGAAGCAAATGTGCCAAGGCTTCGAAACTATACCGACACCGCCTCCACGGTGACACCTAGTGGTCAATTGCACATGTTGTCTGAAACAACTTTGACAACAAGCTGTTTAAAAAAATAAAAATGTTGTGTTTTTGTTAATATGGTGAGTTTTTAACATCCTCACTATATGACTATAATATATAATAATAATAATAATAACTAGGTTATTTTGGTCATGAAAAACAAAAATTAATAAAACAAATCAATCCACAATGGTCTCATTTTTTTTTTTTTTTTTTTTTTTTACAGATTTTTATTCAAAAATATTAATTGTTTCTCCTCTCACAAAAACCCACGAGGTGAAGGTGCGTTAACTCCTCTTTTAAACTCTGTGGGTGTTGAGACAGATGTGCGATCGTGTGATTGGTTCCCGTCCCTGTCAATCAAACGCAGACTCGGCGAGCACGCCTCCTGTCGAAACGCGCAGAAGCTTCGTTTAGCCGTAGTCACGTGACACGGGTGTTTTGAACCACAGTGTTTCGAAACATCTACGCTTCGGGATCTCGACTCTGTGTCGAAACGTTAGTTTCCCGTCAGCCGTCCCTACCCAGAACCCAGTGCGAGGTCTTGTTTTCCCATGGTAGCAATTCTGAGCATTTACTCCTGTTTTACCTGCCTGTTGTTGATTCTGTTTGAGTCCTGTTATTTGATTCCTTGCCTGTTCAACTGGATTGTGATTAAATGCTGCCCGTCTCGACTTATAGTCTGCCTAATGACCACGATTCTGCCTATTCCTGTTTGAAATCATCAACTACAATTATACTGTAAAAAAATACAGCACACCTGTAAAAGCGGCAAAACGAGATCAGCTTTTACAATTCTTTACAATTCTTTACAAGCAAAATTGCCAGTAAGTTGCTGTAAATTTTACAGTAATTTTTTTTTTTACAGTGTAGCCATTTTCTATTTGAATTTCTGGTTTGATTCAATAGTTATTGGTAATTCATTAAATATTACGGGCTAAAAGGTAACTAGTACTAGTAGTTTTTGAGAAGAGTACTGTATACTTTTACTAAAGTACTTTTTAACACCAATAATTTTACTTGAGTATCATCTGAGCAGCGTAACAGTACAAATCTTCAGTACTATTTCCACCGCTGGACTGGACTCTACATTATTTGAAGAATCTGTAAAAAAAAAAAAAAAAAAAAACATCTTTTAAATCTGATTCTGAATATTATTTTAATATATTTTCGATCCTTTTTAGTGTTACTTTCAATGAAAGAGGACATTTTATTTTATTGGCTTGTATCTTTTTCAATTCAGCTTCAATAAAATTGTTAATTAAAATGAAAAGTCTAATATTAATACAATTAAAAAAAAAACTTCAAAATAAGAAATTTCTACTTATTTGGAAAAAAGGTCATTTTCGACTTCTAAGTACATCCAGAATCTTCGGCCCAGAATTTGTGTTTCGCTGCATCCCTAATAATTTCAATTAATTTTGCGACTCTCTTCTGGTATAGATTCTATGAGTTATGCTCAAATGTCAAGCTACAGCTATGATGAACCCCATAATATGCACAATTATTGAGAGTTTACTTTCTAAAGGTCTCTATTCTGATGGTTTCATGCTTTCGGCAGCCAATAATAGACCTACTCTGGGTCATTTATTTATTCCTACCCATTATATTTAGCGGTTTGTCCTGCACCAGTTGGACTGAAAGAAGCCTATAATTTTGCCATCTGAACTATATTACAGTACTGATGAACAGTTTGAGTTCAATACAGTTTTTTTCCCCCTTTGGAAAGAAAATACTTCTACATTAAATTGATCAAAAGTGACTTATAATGTTACTAAATATCTCCATTTCAAATAAATGCTGTTCTTTTCAACTCAATCCTGAAAAAATGCATCATTGTTTCCCTACAAAAATATTAAGCAACACAAGAAAATGTTAAATTGTAATAATATTGATGAATATTACTGGTTTTTTTTTTTACCCAGTAAATCCAGCCATGTGAAACATACACGACTTCTTTCCAAAAACATAAGTTTTTTTTTTTTTTTTTTTTACCAGTTTAGCAACTTTTGAACAGTAATGTCTGCAGCTATAGTTGCATTTTATTTGCACTTAACACCATTTTGCATTTTGTACCAATCTTGACCCAGTAAGACTTAAGATTTCATGATGTTGGTGTTTGAAAACTAGAACACAGTGTTCTAGAGACAGGAAGAGAGAAAAACACGCTTTATGTTTTGTGGTTACATTCAAACATACATGCTTTCTGTCATTCCTCGTAGAAACATTGAACAGGTAAAATAATAATAATAATAATAATAATAATAATAATATAATAATAACCCTTACGGTTTCAGTGAAGGTTGTAGTTGAGACTCTGTTTTCGCTTTCTCTTCTATTACAGGGATCTGATTATAGTTTTTAATATCACTCATTTTCCTAATCTTTCTCCACATGATTTTTCTCTTCTAATTGTTTTGCAGAACTCTTGCCAAAACTTTCTTTAGTTATTAATCTTTTCAAATTCAAAATGCCGTATTTCTGTCTCTCATTGTCACTGTGTTTCTTCTGACCACCAACACTTTTCTTTTTCTTTCCATGATCTCCTATTAAAAGAAGAGACTTTTTCCTGCAAAGACGATTCCTCCTCCTTTTTTATTATATTTACACTTCCTTCCAATTTCATATAATTGAAATTTTCTTCATACAACACATAAAATGTGTTGCCTGTTTAGATCTCCATGTTACACACGATTAATATTTTGCTTTTGCACTGCATTTTGCACTTCACTGGCCAATGATCGCCGATATTATGTTCCCGCTCACGAACTCATATTCTCCATCTGAAGCTGCTGTGATCTGAACATGTGCTTTTATTGTGTGCTTCCTTCTTGTTGATGTTCATTCAAACAAACAGTGAATGTTCTTCTAAAAATCATTATATTAACTTGGCTTCATTACTACATCAATATTTGTATTAAAATTCCAATAATTTTGCCCAGTGTCACCCATTACCTCTTTTAAAACAGTATTACTTATTTCTTTACGTGGGTTATAAAAATTATATTTCTGATTATATCATTCATTCCCATGTATTCTGCATTACTATTTTAATATGTTCTTTTCTAAGCTATGCTTTCTTTAATAACAACCTCCTTTCCTCTCTACTACATATCTATTGATCTTAAAATCCAAGGATTTATTTAACCATGACTCTTGAATACAAACATGGAGCTCTTTCAATTTTTGCCATTTCCAATGTTCTTTCTTTCGCTTTTAAAGTCTCATGTACTTCTTCGGCTAAAATTCCTGTTAATTTTTAGAATTTATTAGCACATCCAACACATACATATATATCAAAAGGGCTGGGTGTGTTACTTTTAAAATGTATTTCACTACAGATTACAAAATACATGCTTTAAAAAGTCATTTGTAACGTATTTCGTTACATTACTCAAGTTTAATCACTTCATCTAAATACTTTAGAATACTTTGGAATACTAATAAGTGTGAAACAAACACAAAAAAGATCCTTGAGAGTTTTTATCTCACAATTCTGACTTTTTCCCTCAGAATTGTGTGATATAAAGTTGCAATTGTGAGTTATAAAGTCAGAATTATGAGATATAAACTCACAATATTGAGAAAAGTCAGAATTATGAGATATAAACTGACAATATTGAGAAAAGTCAGAATTATGAGATATAAACTCACAATATTGAGAAAAGTCAGAATTATGAGATATAAACTCGCAATATTGAGAAAAGTCAGAATTATGAGATATAAACTCACACTAAATTCACAAATGCCAGAAAAAAGTTAGTATTGCAAGTTTATATCTCCCATTTAAACTTGTGAGATTAAATCTAACAATTCTGAGAAAAAGAAGTCAGAATTGTGAGGGAAAAAACAAATTGTGAGAAATTTGCAGTGACCTTTCTTACAATTATAAAATGACTCACAAAACATGGAAATAGTTGAAAACATGAAACTGAACTCGTCTTTTTCAGACGGTCAGAGTCAGAGAATCACCAATCGCTGTTTAAATGACATTAAAACTCAAAGTAATCACTTTGGTAATCTAAAACACTTTTCAGATGGAACTGTAATCTGATTACCACCCATTTAAAATGAAACACAGTCACTCAAATTTTGTATTTTAAATACGTCACTATGTTACTTGTATTTCGTTACTCCCCAACCCTCTATGTGTGTGTGTGTGTGTATATATATATATATATATATATATATATATATATATATATATATATATATATATATATATATATATATATATATATATATATATATATATATGGTATAATTCTGACTTTATAACTCACAATTGCAACTTTATATCACACAATTCTGAGGGAAAAAGTCAGAATTGTGAGATAAAAACTCTCAATGATCTTTTTTGTGTTTGTTTCACACTTATTAGTATTCCAAAGTATTCTAAAGTATTTAGATGAAGTGACTAAACTTGAGTAATGTAACGAAATACGTTACAAATGACTTTTTAAAGCATGTATTTTGTAATCTGTAGTGAAATACATTTTAAAAGTAACATAAGTAACTGACCATGAAACCGTTGCATTTTGGCTCAACTCAACATTTTGATTCATTTCAGAACATCTGGTTCATTTCTTCTTCAGGATTTACATTGTTTTGGATGAAAGATTGCACATTTATTCTCTTTTTTTCTGTTGTTTGTTATCTTACGGGAAGCTTCTGCATAAATTATATTTTGTACTCTCTTTATTCTTTGTATTTCCTGAACTTGTTGTTGTTTGAGGCATCGCACAACGCTTTCGCCTCCCTCACATTACATTTGATCTCTCTTCCTTTCTCACTTCCATATTCTCCTCCACATTTTTCACAGCACAATTTTCCTTTACGTATATTTGCAGTTTCATGCGTTGGTGTTTCAAACATCTCAGGTACTCTCGGACCGAAATTCAAAATTCTAGCTTTACTTTTGTCAGAATGGTTTTCCTTCAATTTAATCGGCATACTCACACCTAGGAGGATCTCCTGAAAGAACAACTCTAGTTTTATCACCTATTTCTATGCACACTATATTTCCAAAACCGCATACTCACTGAGTAGGTACTTCATTTCTATAAGTAATTACTTAAAGAGTACATATATGTAGTCTGATCCTTTTTTTTTTTTTTTTTTGCAGAATATATACAAAATCAGTGAAATCATAACAAAAAAAAAAACAAGAGAGAGAAAACATACACCCTGGGTTTGCATACAGCAATGTATAATTACAAAGAAAATAGAAAAATAAGTACAATAATAAGGTTAAATCACATGATAAAAATGTTTTTTTTTTTTTCCTTTTGTTATTTGTTAGTCTAAGCAATAAAATAAAAAAGTTAAATTCAGCAAGAAAAAGAGGGGAGACTTGAGCCACTTTGTTTGAGAATGAAGATTGTTTCATACAAGATAAAGAAATTAACATATTCAAGGGACAGCAGCTTTGAGTTTTCATAATAAAAGACCTTCTTTAAGGATGAAGGTGTGGGTCACATTTATAGGGGTAAAAACATAACCGAAAAAGAAATGGGCAGCTCAACAAAAGCACAAAAAGAGCAAGTCTCATCATTATCAGCACATTTAGAAATAGAGGAGTTAATAGGAAAGATTTTATAATGAATTTCCTTAACTTTGTTATACACAATTTACTCTGCAAAAGCCAGATCTTTCTCCGATTTATATTTGTAACAAGAGAACCCCATTAGAATTTCCCCCTTGGAGTAATCTCTCTTCATCTGAAAGATTTTACACATCTGTCTGTAATTGCATTTATGATCAAAAATGTCTACACCATCCAAGCATAAAGCTGGATAGACACTGTTACCTTTACTGAATTTAAGATGATTATTAATTAATTGGGTTAAACCTACTGGGATGGCTTTTATCAAGGTGCTATATTCCTTTGACGGGACTGGAAAGTTATGGAGATTTATGAATTGTTCATAAGTATTACCAAAATCATCAAAAACAGCAAGAAGAGAGACTAATTTCTAACAGATATATCAGCGTTATTCCACAGGAGAACTTTGTGTGAGGAAAAGCTATGGACAAAACACAACTTCCATGAGATCAGGCATTGCTGATGAAAATTAGAGAAGGAAATAATGCATAACTTGTACTTCAACGGGAAAGACAGACCAGCAATTTCAATAAGATATTATTTGGAATGAAAAACCATAATAACACTGACATCTGTTCAGCCCGTTTTAAAGGTGTTTACGGTTTCTGCAAAGTCCAAAAAGTCAAAGCCACCTGCACTTCTGGAATTAGAAAGCACTTCTCCTTTTAATTTGGGAGGTCAGTTTTTGCAAATGAAATCCAAAAACAGTTTTTCTTCAATTTAAGGAATAAGAAATAAAAACTGTCAGACTCCTGTAGGGATGTCAAATCTTGATTCCTGAGCTAATACCTCTATAAAACATTATCTATAAATGAACTTTATAACCTGATTACGTTCAGTATGAAAGTGATCCGGACATCATGTGCCATTATCATTGTTCCGGGACATGGTGTAGTCACACGCAGAGCTAGGAGGAATGCAGAATAATTACCTTTAATGACAACTATCCAATGGCAAACATAGGAGAGCACAACATCCAGGTACAAACGTCATCCGACAAGGACTGAGGGAGAACACAGGGAATAAACACAAGGCACACTGAGGAGATAACGAGACTAACTAATACAACAAGGCTGGTAGCAAACCATAATTAAGGTAACCATGACAACTAAGGAGTGGCGGGAAACTTAACAAAGGAACACATGACGTGAAACACAAAGTCAGAAACACACAATCGCAACGAGTGACAGGTTGAATTCGTATATCCGCAAAAATCTTGTTATTGATGGATCTTGCTCGTTTTGCGGTCTTCTTGAAGAAACGGCTGCGCATTTATTTTGTGATTGTAGTATAACAAATACATTTTGGGTTAAATTTAAATACCTCAATGTGCCCCACAGTTTAACTTTTAAAGATATTACTTTTTATTACGAAAACCCCAAATCATTTTCTCTTGAATGTGTTGTTAATTTCTTCATTTTATATGCAAAATATTGTGGATGAAAAACAAGAAAAAGGGGCTTAAATCTTCTTGTTGAATTTAACAGCTGTTTCATCCATCAGGGGAATTGCTCAAAAAAAATGTATGCATTGTAATGACTTATTCAAGACCTCGTCATTGTGCTTTATTCTGTGTATATATTCTCATACTACAATGCATGCTAATCCATATTTTCTGTTGTTTTTGTCTTTATGATTGTTCATTGTTAAAGATACAACCATGGTATCTTTCCCTGAACTTGAATGCAGTTCTGCAATAAACGAAATAAAAAAAGATATGAGCGACAGGTGCAATAACACCTCATAGCACCAGTAACTCGACAACCCTACCTAACACCGTTTTCCTCAATGTCTGCACAGAGGCAGCTGCTCGAATATCTCGTCTTTGGAGAAAACTTGATTTTATACTCAAAAAATGTAAGTATTGCTACTTAAAGATGAAGATTACCTCAGAGAGAATTGCATTGCTGGCTCACTCCAACGCTTACGCACCAAAACAATGATAAATGCTGACCAATACTTAACTTTTATTTTGTCATAGCAATGTATGAATACACTCTTAGACAAATACAAGTCAACAAAGCTTTATTCAATCGTATTTTTCTAACAATTGCATATTTATAGGTGATGAACCCCACATCCTACTGCCATCCCAACACAGCTGTGCCCATTCTGCGGCTGACCACCATGTCCATCTTCGCCTGTCTTTGTTGTCCATCATTGCTGCAATCAGATTGGAGTCTGATCATGGATGGGAAAGGGACATCGAGGCTATCCTTGCCCGAGTTCACCCATCTTCATCATCACCTCATACAGCAAGCTCTCCCCTGAACGCAGCTTTTGGCATGCTGAAAACATGCCGGTGCTCCATTTTCTCCAGGTCCAGAGGTGAGCCATGCTTTACAATCTCGCTCTTCTCCATAGGGACATCGTTGAGCCAGAGGATGAGGAAGACCATGATCGTGGAGCACCTGAACCCCACAAACTTGAACTGTTGTACATCATTTTCGCCTTCTTTTTTTGTTTTTCTTTTGTAGTGTAGTGGGCAAAACCACTGAACTGGTAAGCAGAAGGTTGCTGGTTCGATCTCTGCAGCCGTCACCTCCAGTATATCCTTGAGCAAGACACTTTACTCCAGGTTGATCCAGCGGGATCGTCCCTGTAATAAGTGCACTGTAAGTCTCTTGGGATAAAGCATCTGCCAAATGCATCAATGTAAATTTTTGTAAGTGTCTCAGGCACAAACGCTCAATAAAGCTGCTTATTTCTAAAAGTTCATTTATTCAAGCTACTTCTATTATATAAATGCATACATACATTTCATACAATTTGGGGGCTTTAAGGGTTAGTTCACCCAATTTCAGTCATTTACTTGCCTTCATGCGGTTCAATCCCTGTTCTTTTACTTATCGAAGGTTTTGCTGTCAGATGTTAAATAGACACCTAGTAAGTGTCTTTAAGATGTATATGGTTTAGAATGTGTTTAAATCCCCTTTGGAGACGTATATGGAGCTCCTCTTTTAACTATACACAATAAAAGCTGTTTTTACAGCAAAATCAGAACTATACTATACTATCTTTACAACTTCAACAATTCAACAGTTTCCTACAGTAGCTCAACAAATAGCTCAAAAAACGCAAGGAACCGTGTTTTTGGTTTTTAATACTCACATTTGAAAACACCCGCTGGTCTCCTCCATGTTCGCAAATGACGTTTCCTTTCCCGTGGCCTCCTGGGAAGGCAGGGATGGAAAAGTATCCGATGCTATATGGGAATCTGGGCAGGAGCAGTAGGACATCCGGGGAGTTCTCGCCTACTCGTTTATGAATTGAAAAAATAAGTGTACTAATGGGAGAATCGTTGAATATTTTCGTAATTGTAATGTGACGTCCTCAAAGAAGGTAGATATATTTAACTGTTTTAATGAAGTGAATTGAAAACGGGATAGAACACCGATAGAACACCGATAGAACACCGATAGAACACCGATAGAACACCGATAGAACACCGATAGAACACCGATAGAACACCGATAGAACACCGATAGAACACCGATAGAACACCGATAGAACACCGATAGAACACCGATCTAAACACCATCACACAACTTTAACGATCGACAAAGACAGGACTGATACAAAGGGAATATATACAGAGGAACACAATAGGATAATGAGTGGGGCACAGGTGACTGACATTATTACAGACAAGACACAGCTGACGACAATGGACTAATAATGTGACGACGACGAACTGAAACTCAAAACAAAGACCATGTGACAAATGACAGGACAAAAACTCAAAACAAGGAACATGTGACTGAAGACAGGACTGGGGAAACAGATAAACAGAACATGAACTCTAACAATAATAATATCCATCTAATATTTCATAGGAATACTGATATGTATTTTTTTTCCCCCTCTTCACTGTGTCTCCCAAAATTCCTGATAAACATGATTTAAGTCCTGGTGTCTTGCCATATTTTGAAACAGAAAGTCATATTGTGATTTGAAACCCCATTTCATTTTCATGACATGTTGATTTATAACAAAAAATATGAATGTTAGTCAGATTTAGATAATTACAAAATATTATATTTCCATAAGAGTGCTAAATTTGATCATTCAGTCGTTTTTAAAGACCAAGGAGAGAGAGTGGTCATGGTGAAACCTCCAAACATTTGGTATTTCTGAAAAGCCCTGAATGTGCTCTTTACAGGACGTCCAGACTTAAAAATGTGTCATGTAAGGTATCAGAGGAATTCACTAACGTTTGATGTCCTCATATGTGGACAGAGGAACCCATAACACCTCAGTTTTCATTCCTGAGGTCTTGTTAATTAGATGTTGGTCAGAGAAATCATTAAACTCACCAGAACACTCTGCAGATGATCTTGGTATCATTCTCTCTAGTTTCAGGTGGTTCTGCAGGTTCTTCAGTCCAGTCATCTTCAGGCGAGGCTGAATCCAGCTTCTTATTCGCAGCTTCTTATTGACGCTATCCAGTCCACCATAAAAGATAGATTCTTATTCACCCTCAACTGTGCGATTTTTCTCTTTTGCGTGCTTTATTAAGGGATTGTGTTGCTTTTTGTATCTATTTTCAGAATTAAAGTAAAATAAATAAATTACAGTATTCTTTGTTAATTGAACATATCATCAGCTCAATTTAACGGACCTTGTGGTTTTTCTCTTATTCACGTTTTTTAGGGAACCTGTAATTATTGTGTCTATTTTCAGAAATGATTTTGAAATGTAAATAACTCCGAAATATCAGTGGTAAAATTACAAAGGTATATAAAGCTTTTAGCATTTTAAAGTTTATTTTAGCATACTTCAAATTAAGACAGAAACAGAAAGCCTTTTAAACGCAGCTGAGACTCTGCTGCGCCCTCATATGGCCGCTTGATGCAGATACACTTTCATTTTCGAGCCATAAAAACAAAACATTGTCAACAACAACGTTTTTTTTTGAAAAACGATCTGAAAACACCTTTGATACTTACTAGACTGAGAAGACACATTTCATAATGACCGCATCCGCATAGGTCCAAACAAGCAAATGTAGGCTAATGAAAAATGTGATCAATATAAAAATTATAAACAATACAAAAACTCCATAACAGTGGTAGACGCTCCATTCATATTGTGTTTGTGATGCTGAATCTCTCCAGCAGGAGGCAGCAATGTTAAACAGACCTGAAAAATGTATTATTATTTTATATTTATTTATAAAAGTTATTATTTTAAATAATTAAAATATTACAAAAGATTTAAGGGAATAACCAAAAAGAAGATCTTACTTTTTGGTTATTCCCTCAAATCAATTGTAATGGGTTTTCGGCAACGTTATAGGGAGCTAGGTTAGACTTTATTCATGCAAAAAAAAAAAAAAAAATGTTCTTGAGTAACCATCTTCACATTCATGAAACCTAATACATGTGCACAGAAACAGCCATATATTGCTGAAAAGTGCATGTTTCTCCTGTCAGGAGCAATCTGAATTATTTTGATAGTGCAGCTGGTTGAAGAGTAACGATAACACGAATACAGCTTGGTTTGATGATTAAAATGATTAAATTTAACATAGGCCGATTCGATTTGCTCCGGAACCAGTAATAGATTATTAAGACCAAAGTTGCTCGTTTTATATACCCAAAATGAATTATATCTCAATTAAGCACTATAAGAGCCAGCAGCGAATCCCTGGAGCACTGGCCGAGATGAAGCTGTTCTCGGCGGGTACACGAGCCCTGAACGACCGCTGACGGCTGGAGCTCACATCTAAGAAAATGTCTAATCAAATTGTAAAATAGGCACTATGATTAAACATGAGTCAGATATTTCAGGTCTAAACAACTACATTCTCATCTAAAAAAAAAACTCTTAAAACTACAGTTCGGGGTTCAACAAGTGTAGTATTTATAAAAAATAAAAAAAATAAAAAAAATACACAAAACACACTTCATCACAGACTGTTATAATTTTCCACAGTTATTAACACTGAAAACATCTAAACTTCTATAAACATCAAGCAAAGTTTTTGTAGTTTCATTTTAAAAAGTCTAATGTAAGGCCTTCATTTATGACACTATAGACCCTTTGCACCAGAGAAACAAGTGCAGCAATCTTCATAATGTTGTGTGAATTTATGTTTCTGTGGCATCGCTGTGGAAGTGTAATATACTTCTTGTAGAGTTAATTAAAGTCATCATGAGCGTTGTAGAGTCTGAAGCTGATTCATTACAAATATCAGTAGAACGAGCGGTTCATTCATAAATCCGTAAGATCTTACCTTCATGCTGTGGAAATATAAACCGGAAGACAAATCAGAAGATCTCTATTTGTGCTTCATCATTGTGTCTCATGATCTGCATTTCAAGTGTTTCTGACACAACATCTGAGAGAGAGAGACATCAAATCTGACATCTTTCTCTCTTCTGACGCTGTAATTCATCTCTAGATCTCTCTCCAAATTGGAAAGTCATGGAAATGCTCTCATGGATTATTATTTTTGTAAACGTGAATGCAAAAGTGCAGTCTCCCATTCATCACTACAGAATTATTGTTTTCGTTTAGCTCAAGAAATCCCTGGAAATAAACGTGTCCATTCCAGTGTGTAATTCTACAGTGGTCAGTGAGTCCAGAAGCATTTCAATCCTCTGAAGTTTTACTGCAATAATACGCCATTTCCTGAATCATCATGTCCGTTTGCCTGAAACAACATCAGAGAATAATATTGTTCACAGATCACACAAATATTAAGTGTTCTTGATCCTTTGAAATTTTTTAATAATCTGTCAAATGTCTGATTTCATATTTCATCCAGAAACATAATAAACAGACACTCATGATCCACATCACTCTTCATTTTCACATTCACACTGATGACACAAATCTATTTTGCCGCTCAATTCTGTTTTTCCACCAAATCCACTTAAAACTGAATAAAACTGAACTCATGTTAGTCGACATTGGCCTTAACTACTATATACTTACATTTAAATTAATCTGATACAACACACTTATTGTGTTCATACATGTTTTTACATTGTACAAATACCTGTATGTAATTACAACTTAATAAATTTCTGTAACATTTATAATTACACCGTAACCCCCTTTAAACATTCCCAAACCACCAAACCTGTCCCTAACTTTACCCGTATCCTCCTCAATAGCAGCAAAAGAGTTTTGAAATACAATATGAACACAATAAGAACATTGTACTTTTTGTGATGGAAGTACATAATAGTTAAGGACACTTAATATAAAGTGGGACCAAAAAAGTTTTGAAGACATTTTAAGATTTTAATTTCCATGATTTTTCCAGGTGAAGAAATCACACTTTTGCTTTTTGAATCTTTGAACTGAATTATGATTCAATAAATGTGAAGTAGAGACCTGAGTGTGGAGAAGAGGATCAGACCTCTCTGTCGTCACAGTATTATTCTCCTCTGTCGTTCCTCTCTGAGCTGGAAAAGATAAAACATCTTGAGCTTGAGAACATTCAGATATCCTGCTTTTGTAAATATAGAACTGCATGTTAATATATTAAATGTCATAATAGTTTTTATATATTCTCAGATTTCTACTGTCACATGGTGTGAACGGCTAAAACTGTCCATGCCTTGATCATACATTCAAAAAAAATGAAAACAAGGATATTTACAACAATGTTGCATATTTATAACTCACCATTTGACCTTCTTCTTTCACAGATGCAGCAAACAGTTACAGTCACAATCGCAATGAGAGCTGGAGCTGCTGCTACTCCTATAACAATCTGTGTGCGACCCGTTTCACAATCAGAACATTTTCCATCTGCAGGATGAAAAAATAAAACAAAATTATTATAAATGTTTTTAATCAACATTATGAACAGTTGAAATGAGTTGAGACACTTTAAATGTATTTGTTTGTGGTGAGGAACATTAATCCATTCCAGCATTATCATGTTCTCCTGCTATAAATACTGTATGAGACTGAATTGATGATATTTACCCAATTCTACTGTAACTGGTTCTGTCAGACTGCTGTGAATCACCAGACAGTCACAAGATCCTTCACGGTTTCTGTTGATCTTCACACTGATGCTCCTCTGAAAGGTTTCATCTTCATTTGGTCTGATTCCTGAAGATGTTTGACACTTAAGTTTAGATCTGCAACTTCTAATGTTCATCTGAACATCTCTGGGGTAGAAACCAGTGGCCAGACACATCAGAACCAGCTGACTGTGATCATCAGGAGCTTTCCTCGCAGAGACCTGGAGAAGAAGATAATAAAATTAACATGCAATTTTAGAAAGAATTTGGTTCTGTGGGTAAAAATATGATATTCTTCACATTCATTAAAAAACACTTTTTAAGAGATCACAATCATATATTTGAACACATTTTCATAATTCAGACTAAATTAAAAGTGCTTCATAGCGCAAAAGGCTGCTGGTGTTTGACCTACAGAAATGAACCCAGTTAAATAAAACACTCAAATGAGGATATATCAATATTTCTCATTTCTGAACGTGTCCTCAATCATTTTTTACTTTAAACTCATTTGTATTTATTTTTCAATAATGATGAATTGAACTTTTACACACACACACACACTTTCTCTCTCTCACACACACAAGAAATAAATGAAAGGGATCTGATCAGAACTTACTCTGTTTTGTGTTGGTAAATCTGGAGATCCAGTTCTTGCAGGTCTTGAGGAAATACTTGATGAACTGGTTTCGTCCTGTGTGAAGATCCCATTTCACTTTAGTTTCTTTGGCTTTGGGGTTTTTATCAATCCACGTCATAGTGTCAGAATTAAAGGACATAAAATCCTCTCCATCAAATCCATATTCATCAAAGACAGTCGGATTCACTGATCCATCAGGAAGTTTCTCCAGTTCACAGCCGATTATTCTCTGAAGAACATGAAGCTCTACAATCACAGAAGACTCATGAGAAACTGACAGTAAATATAATGTCTGATCATGAATAAGAGGAAATCATGAATCTCACCAGAACACTGAGAGTTTGAGCAGTTTGACAGAGTCCTGATGTGATGAATGAACCAGTCTCTAGAATCAGGAGGATCTGGAGGATCTTCAGTCCAGTTATCTTCAGTCAGAATCCAGACTCTTTCTTCATTACTGAAGTGTTTGATCCGTCTGTCATCAGCAACAATCACAGCACTGAACTCTGGGAATGTGTCTGCTTTGGTCAGGACTGTAAACTTGTAGAGGAGGGAGTGTTTCTCTGAGGAACAAATCAAACATGGACAACAATGAAAACACAGACACACAAACACTCTCACACACACACATACACCAACACACAACAAGGCACACTCATACACAACACAGACACACACACACACACACACACACACACAACAGAAGTGTGCCATGTGACCATACACCCTGATCTTATATGGATCTTAAAAAGTGGGATTTCTTAAATACCAAAGAAGTCCAAAACTTTGGTAATGTGATTTTCTCACATGAACATGTTAATTGACTCTGAGAGATTTCAAATAGGAATGGTGAAGTTGAAGACTCAAAGAAGGATTAATTCATTAATTTTTACTGTGAAAGACTTCACAAATCAGAAGAGTGAAGTTAAGGACTCAATGAAGGGTTAACTGACAAAAACTGTACAGTGAAACATTTAAAAAATCACAGCTAATGTGTTTGAGTCTCTGACTAGATGATCATTTTAAACATGAGCTGATTTATCTAATGGATGGATCATTATTCATCAGCACATCCTGTTCGTCATTATTACAGAAGAAAAAGAGGACAGAGCAGTGAGAAAACTAGCTATGTTTCCATCTATCTATTTTGTGCGCATTTTGGGATATCGCATAAAAAACGGTGGATGGAAACGCCAAGATGCGCATAAATTAAAAAAATGCGCATAAAAATCTGACGTGCTCAAATAAATAGGATTCATTATTTACACGAGAACATGCACAAAAACTAAAACGGAAACACTTTCACAGAATAAATTCCTCGATGATCATCAAAAAAGATACGTGACTTTGTGATGTGACAGACTGGACCAATCAGAGCACAGATCTCGAGGTTCTGGTGAATGTGTAATGTCTGAACCCAGTCTGTCGGTAAAGTGGTTCAGGATAGGGATGGGCGATACCAATCGTTTCCTTTTTGATCCGATACCAAGTACTTTCAAGATCAGTATCATCGATATCGATATGATACTTCTATTAAATATTTTTATTTGAGTGATTTTATAATGCATTTTGAAAGCCACCTTATTAATATTAAATAAAAAGGAACTTTACTATTTAAAAAAAAAAATTAATTTATGTAATCATCACTTGGTACCTGGATAATGCCTGTATCTCTGAAAGGATTCTGCCAGAGAACTCCATAGACATAATAAAATACAGACGCTTGACGCCTCTGGATCGTACGTCAACGGCGTAGCTGTGAAAGTTGAGTTTAAATGATTTATATTATAGTTCTTTCTAGCGTATTTTATCTTATTTTATAAACTACATTTCTTGAAACTTAAATATAACCTAAACCGACTTTTAGGACAAGCACTCGTTTAGGTGACTGACATTGTGAATTACTGTAAAGTAAGTTGGCAAGTTCACTTTTCTCACACATTGAAGGTGTCCCATAGACAAAGAGTTGAGGAGACAGTGGGAAGTAGCTATGGGAAGGGAAGTTTTTTTCCGCAAGCGAGTTCTCTGGTGGATCTGTCAGGAATAGGGACGGAGCTAAACCATCGGTATTAGTATTATACATATACTATGCTACAGGTATTATCAATATATTATTGTGATATTATATTATTGTACTTATACTATTATATATTTATACTATTCATTACTATTTTATTTGCTGTATACTGTTTATTGACAATATTATATAATTTATTATTGACTATATTATATTATACATAAATTTCCTATATGTATATTATATACAACAAAAAATTTACTATTACTTCTCACTATTTCTTTTATTTACTATTTGCATTCAACTGTAGTTGTACCAAATATGTTTTAGCGTAAAGGATCCATCAGTTATCTCTGTTTTGGAGTATCTATCTGTAAATATCTGTATCATTTTAGTGCTATAAAAATACAGAAAGCAGCGTGTGAGTTGTATTTGACGATTTGCTTCATTTTCACAATGAGGAGTGAAATAACTCCAGATTATGCTTCTTTTTCTTTCAGCCATTATGACTGCAGCATTGCACTCTGTGCTTTGAGTGAGAGATCGCGGCGCTCAACGCTCTGCCGCTGACATGAACATTGAGAATCGATCCTTTTGATACAATGACAGGATCGAAAATATCGATGCTCTAGGATCAATCCGCCCATCCCTAGTTCAGGATAATTCTCTCACACGATTGAGTTCACAAACACGGAAGATCTGAACGGAAGATCACGTGACAGATGTTTCCTCCGCGCGCCAAATCATTTATTATATTTGAACATGATTATATTCAGTGGATTCTGATGCGGCAACTTACATTGTGTTACTGAGATTTAGAGTCAGTTTATCAGGAAGTGAGTTTTTCTTCTTTGTCTCACTGTATGGAAACATTATTCGCAAATGTTTTATGCGATATTCAAAAGTTGCGCTTAAATTAAACACACCTTCGGATGAAACATCTTCTGACCGCGAACTGCGGATATATAGCCACATCTGAATAACCAAAACCATCAAACCAAAACTATCTTTAATAAACTTGACGCGTTTTTTTCTGAAGCAGTCTCACAACAAAGACGAACACACTGTGAGTGAAGCGATAGAATAATATAACATAACATAATATATAATATGAAATATATTAAATATGGTTGAATGACTCTGGACTCAAACTCAAAGGTTGAAACAGGAGAAGAAACTGCTTCAGAAGAGAAACAAATGAACATGTTCTTACCTTGATGAGCTTCACTGAGACAAGAGAGAAACATGAACCAGACCAGAACTTCATTTATGAACAACATGTTTGTAAACGCGATTGTGTGAGACATGATTCTGTTCATATTTCTGACGCGCGCACAGATGCTCATCCTGTCACACTCACACCTCTGAACTGATGCTGGTTTCGTTTTGAAGTTGCCATGGCTAAAACTTTCAGTCATAAAAAAAGTATTTCAATTTGTTGCCAACAGTATTAGACTATCTTTTTTCCTTCTAAAAATAATTAAATCGCTTTAACTTTCTTTAAAAGTTTGTGTTTAAGGCTTTGAATGCACTGGCAGCATCTCTCTGACTTTTTAAGTGCAGATATCTGTTAAATTCAAGTTCTTTGGATCAGAGACTTTTAGAGGTGCCAAGAAATGGAGACATCTGTGAGTTCATCAAAACCTGACGCGGTATATGGTGGTGGGCAGAGGGATTTGTTTCAAACGCTTTTTTGCGGTATCGGTGTATGCGTGAACGCGCTGTCCCTCACACACGCACACGCACACGCCTCCTGCGCAGCCGCAGGCCACACTGTGTTTAGAGGGTTTGTTGTGATATAATATTACTCAATTTTAGCACATTTGTCAGCGAAACATGTTCCCCATTGGTGACCCTGTGCTGCCATCGTTTCATAATGAACTGAGAATTTAAAACATTTAAAACGTTGTATTTTGCCAAGGAAACTAAAATCGAAAGTTTAGAAATTAGGCAAAAGTTATAATTTCCCCATACTGTAGTGTAAGAATAAAATAGACTAATGAAATTTTAATTTATTTTTCAGTGCATTTGTTACGATATATGGATATTACTCTCATAGGAATAATTACATAAATCATTATTATATTATTGTAATAATTATTTGTCAGTAATGTAATGTAGACTGAGACTCTATCACAACTAAAACGATGTTTTAATGTCCAAGTCAATGCTTTTTCTTGTTCAGTTTGCACACTGTACATGGGTTGAAGCTGTTCATTCTGAACTGTCAAAGTGCTCCAGATTTATGCATTTGTGCACCCATATAATTTTACAAAATTTCGAGCATATTACAACCATGTTTCTTTCATGTCAGTAACGCTGTTAACTGCAAATTAAAATGTGATTGGACAAAATAGATTTGGTTAGAACGTAACACACGCCTCGAGAGCAGCGGGACTTTTATTATGCCACATTCGCCGGCGCCGCTTCCGCTTTTCCGGTCATGAGTATGAGGTAATGCAGCTCTGTCTATCAATTGAGTGTGTTGAAAGTGATGTTATAACGTTACTCTGTGAAACACTTGTTGCCGTAAGACAGATCGAAATTAGCATAACATGTTAAATTCTGAATGGTTTGTGTTTCATTTAATTTCATTTCGTCATTTAGCAGACGCTTTTATCCAAAGCGACTTACAAGTGAGGAAAACAAGCGATTCTTCATGAATTGGCAAATAACACAGGAAGTGCTCACAATACAAGTTTCATACATTGCTCAGTACCATAAGCTAGAGTAGGAAGGGAAAAAGGGAAGGAAAGGGTTTTTTTTTTATGAGGGGATCAAGTGTTCACGGAAGAGATGAGTTGTCAGCTGTCTCTTGAATATTGCCAGGGATTCTGCGTTCCTGATGAAAGTAGGGAGATCATTCCACCAGCAGGGAGCAGTGAAGGAGAATGTTCTGGAGAGTGATTTTGTGCCTCTCTGTGACGGGGACCACAAGCCTTCGCTCCTTTAGTGATCGCAGGCTTCTGGTGGGGACGTAGCGTTGTATCAGTGTGTGGAGGTAGGAAGGTGCAGAGCCTGTGGTGGATCTGTAAGCAAGCATCAGCGCCTTGAACTTGATGCGAGCAGCGAGGGGTAGCCAGAGCAGAGAGATGAAGAGGGATGTGACGTGGGCTTTCTTAGACTCGTTGAAGACAAGACGTGCAGCAGCGTTCTGGACCATTTGAAGAGGTTTGATTGCACTTGACGGTAGACCAGCCAGAAGAGCATTGCAGTAATCAAGTCTTGAAATGACCAGGGCCTGGACAACCAGTTGTGTTGCGTGTTCAGTCAGGAAGGGACGGAATCATCTGGTTGGAAGGACAGGTAGAGTTGTGTATCATCAGCATAGCAGTGGTAGGAGAAACCATGTGCCTGTATGATAGGACCCAGTGATGTAGTATAAATGGAGAATAGGAGGGGACCAAGAACTGAGCCCTGAGGAACCCCAGTGATCAATTCATGAGGTTTGGATACCTCCCCTCCCCAGGCAACTCTGAAAGACCTACCTGTGAGATAGGACTCAAACCACTGAAGTGCAGTACCTGAGATGCCCAGTGACGAGAGGGTGGACAGAAGAATTTGATGGTTTACGGTTTCGAACGCAGCAGATAGATCCAGTAGAATGAAAACAGATGATTTGGAACCAGCCTTTGCAATTCGCAGGGATTCCGAGACAGACAGTAGCGCAGTCTCGGTGGAATGGCCGCTCTTGAAACCAGATTGAGAGGTAGAGTCGCAGGTCTTTACCCGAGTCGAGCAGGTAGAGTCGCAGGTCGAGTCGCAGGTCTTTACCCGAGTCGAGCAGGTAGAGTCGCAGGTCTTTACCCGAGTCGAGCAGGTAGAGTCGCAGGTCTTTACCCGAGTCGAGCAGGTAGAGTCGCAGGTCTTTACCCGAGTCGAGCAGGTAGAGTCGCAGGTCGAGTCGCGGGTCTTTACCCGAGTCGAGCAGGTAGAATCGCAGGTCTTTACCTGAGTCAAGCAGGTAGAGTCGCAGGTCTTTACCCGAGTCGAGCAGGTAGAGTCGCAGGTCTTTACCCGAGTCGAGCAGGTAGAGTCGCAGGTCTTTACCCGAGTCGAGCAGGTAGAGTCGCAGGTCGAGTCGCAGGTCTTTACCTGAGTCGAGCAGGTAGAGTCGCAGGTCTTTACCCGAGTCGAGCAGGTAGAGTCGCAGGTCTTTACCCGAGTCGAGCAGGTAGAGTCGCAGGTCTTTACCCGAGTCGAGCAGGTAGAGTCGCAGGTCGAGTCGCAGGTCTTTACCCGAGTCGAGCAGGTAGAATCGCAGGTCTTTACCTGAGTCGAGCAGGTAGAGTCGCAGGTCTTTACCCGAGTCGAGCAGGTAGAGTCGCAGGTTTTTACTCGAGTCAAGCAGGTAGAGTCGCAGGTCTTTACCTGAGTCGAGCAGGTAGAGTCGCAGGTCTTTACCCGAGTCGAGCAGGTAGAGTCGCAGGTTTTTACTCGAGTCGAGCAGGTAGAGTCGCAGGTCTTTACCCGAGTCGAGCAGGTAGAGTCGCAGGTCGAGTCGCAGGTCGAGTCGCAGGTCTTTACCCGAGTCGAGCAGGTAGAGTCGCAGGTCTTTACCCGAGTCGAGCAGGTAGAGTCGCAGGTCTTTACCTGAGTCGAGCAGGTAGAGTCGCAGGTCTTTACCCGAGTCGAGCAGGTAGAGTCGCAGGTTTTTACTCGAGTCGAGCAGGTAGAGTCGCAGGTCTTTACCCGAGTCAAGCAGGTAGAGTCGCAGGTCTTTACCCGAGTCGAGCAGGTAGAGTCGCAGGTCTTTACCCGAGTCGAGCAGGTAGAGTCGCAGGTCTTTACCCGAGTCGAGCAGGTAGAGTCGCAGGTCTTTACCCGAGTCGAGCAGGTAGAGTCGCAGGTCGAGTCGCAGGTCTTTACCCGAGTCGAGCAGGTAGAATCGCAGGTCTTTACCTGAGTCGAGCAGGTAGAGTCGCAGGTCTTTACCCGAGTCGAGCAGGTAGAGTCGCAGGTTTTTACTCGAGTCAAGCAGGTAGAGTCGCAGGTCTTTACCTGAGTCGAGCAGGTAGAGTCGCAGGTCTTTACCCGAGTCGAGCAGGTAGAGTCGCAGGTTTTTACTCGAGTCGAGCAGGTAGAGTCGCAGGTCTTTACCCGAGTCGAGCAGGTAGAGTCGCAGGTCTTTACCCGAGTCGAGCAGGTAGAGTCGCAGGTCGAGTCGCAGGTCGAGTCGCAGGTCTTTACCCGAGTCGAGCAGGTGGAGTCGCAGGTCTTTACCCGAGTCGAGCAGGTAGAGTCGCAGGTCTTTACCTGAGTCGAGCAGGTAGAGTCGCAGGTCTTTACCAGAGTCGCACAGGTCGAGTCGCAGGTCTTTACCCGAGTCGAGCAGGTAGAGTCGCAGGTCTTTACCAGAGTCGCACAGGTCGAGTCGCAGGTCTTTACCCGAGTCGAGCAGGTAGAGTCGCAGGTCTTTACCAGAGTCGCACAGGTCGAGTCGCAGGTCTTTACCCGAGTCGAGCAGGTAGAGTCGCAGGTCTTTACCCGATTCACGCAGGTCTTTACCCGAGTCGCACAGGTAGAGTAGCAGGTCTTTACCCGAGTCGAGCAGGTAGAGTCGCAGGTCTTTACCCGAGTCGAGCAGGTAGAGTCAGAGGTCTTTACCCGAGTCGAGCAGGTAGAGTCGGAGGTCTTTACCCGAGTCACACTAAATAAATTGCTTTCTTACTAATGTATGAGTGAAAACAGCTGTGTCCACCCTAACAGTTAGCTCAGCAAAAGAGTTTCGCCCTTGAGTTCACAGCCCAGCAATGCCAAAACTAACAACCGCTACAGTTCTTCTAAATGGCAGCGAATACAATTACAAACAGATACAAATCAAAGCGCAAACATACAAATAAGCAAAGATTCGAAACGAATCCTTCCTAGCAGCAAATAATAACCTAGCAATAGAGCAGAAACGATTGGCGCCGCCCCCATTTGCCGGCGACTCTGCTACCATTGTGCGTCAGAACGTTTGTGTTTAATGTGTTTATTTTCATTTATTTATTTAGTCTAATTCTGTATTTTTTTTAGCGTGATCGATCACTGATGACATGATTATGGTTTTATTTGACAACTGCACCTTTGTGTGCCTTTTGTGGCTGTGGACATTGATTGTTTGGAATGCCGCACAAACACTTCAGGTGATGAGAGAGCCGGGCCTGCCGGTCATTACGTATAGCCGGAATGAGCTTATTCGGCTGCGGGATTCTGCACCAAGTTTATTGGACCCCGACGCCGATATGTCGGAAATCAAGCCTAGGGCCAAAGGAAGGAAGAGAGGCAGCAGAGGTGGTGTCCAGGTCAGAAATCGTCGGCGGGGATATAAAACTGTTCTACCCTCGGTTATTATGGGGAATGTCCGCTCTCTGGTCAACAAGGCGGACGAGTTGACAGCCTGCTTGAAGTTTGATCGCATGTTCCGGCAGACCAGTTTAATCTGTTTTTCTGAGAGAGTTTGTGACCCGAACATTGAGCTCATTGCAGTAAGCTGTCGACCTTACTATCTACCCAGGGAGTTTTCCCATGTCATTGTTATGATGGTGTATATTCCTCCATCGGGTAATGGGAAATGTGCCACTGAGACAATTTCGAGAATTACGCATAATTTACAGCGCTCTTCTCCTGATGCGCTGGTTATCTTAAATGGGGACTTTAATCACTGCTCTCTCTCCACCACTTTACCGTCTTTTAAACAAATGGTGACGTGTCCTACGAGGGGTGACAAAACTATTGACTTGTTTTATACGAACATTAAGGATGGCTATGTTACAAAATTGCTTCCTCCGCTGGGTAAATCCGACCATAACCTGATATCCCTGATGTCTAAATATTCACCGGTGATACGGAAACAGCCGATTACGTCAAAGACTGTGCGCATCTGGTCTGAGGATGCCTGTGAATCATTAAGGGGGTGCTTTGAATGCACAGATTGGAATGTGTTTTTTGATGGAGATAGTGATTTGGACAGTATTTCTGACAAAGTGACTTGTTATATTAATTATTGTGTCGAGTCTTTAATTCCTAGTAAACAAATCAAAATCTTTCCCAATAATAAACCGTGGGTTACCAGAGAAGTTAAAGTTGCTATTAATAAGAAGAAAGCTGCTTTTTATAGTGGTGATAAAGAAAAGATTAAAGATGCTCAAAGAGAGCTGAAAGTTATTATCAGACAGGGCAAACAAAAATATAAGGAAAGGGTTGAAGGAAATATGTCCTGTACCAACACAAGAGGACTATGGAATGGTATGAAGTCTATTACTGGATATGGGACAAGTAATCCCAGTTTATGTCAACTGGGTATACAGGCTAATGATGCCAATGCTTTTTTTGCCAGGTTTGATGAATTTGACTTTTCTTCTGTACATGAGAATGTTCTTTCCAATCTTAGGCAGAACAGCCTTGAGGATTGTAGCCCAGCTATTAATCTTAACATTGAAGAGGTTCGTCAGCAGTTAAGGCGTATTAAATCTAATAAGGCAGCAGGCCCTGATGGTGTCTATCCACGCACCCTTAAAGTGTGTGCTGACCAGTTATGCTCCGTCCTTCATCAATTGTTTTCTTTGTCTCTGTCCTCTGCTAAGATCCCAGTCATGTGGAAAACATCTTGCCTTGTCCCTATTCCCAAAAAAGCTAAGGTGTCCAACAACATTGCTAATTTGAGGCCTATTGCTTTAACTTCTCACATTATGAAGTGTTTTGAGAGGGTTGTACTGGATCACCTGACTAGGCAGGTGTCTGTTTTTCAGGATCCCTTGTAATTTGCATATAGGAAGGGTGTTGGGGTAGATGATGCTCTACTTTTTATGGTCCATAACATTTACAGTCATCTTGAAACTACTGCCAGTTCTGTCAGGATCATGTTTTTTGATTTTTCTAGTGCTTTTAATACTATTCAGCCACATATTTTAACCAACAAATTAATTAATTATAAATTGCACAATACAACCATTTCCTGGATTGTAGATTATCTTTTATTACGACCACGGTTTGTAAGGCTTGGTAATAATCTTTCTGATACCATTTTTACTAATATTGGAGTGCCTCAGGGCACAGTTTTAGCTCCCTTTTTATTCACACTTTATACTGCTGACTACAGGCATAGTCAGCCATCCTGTTGGATACAAAAATTCTCTGATGATACTGCCTTAGTGGGCCTACTTAATCAGGGCGATGATTCTGTTTACAGAAAGGAGGCTCAGTCTTTTTTCAGCTGGTGTGAGTCTAACTTTTTAAAACTGAATGTAGAGAAGACTAAAGAACTTGTGATCGATTTTAGAAAGAAAAAAAGAGAAGGTTCTTCCAGTCACAATTAATGGTCAGTTGGTCGAAATTGTGCAGTCATATAAATTTTTGGGCGTTCACTTGGATGAAAAATTGAATTGGAAAGAGAATACTAATGTCCTAATGAAGAAGGCCCAGTCGAGACTTTTTTTTTGAGGAAACTTAGGTCATTTAACGTCAGCACAAAGTTTTTAAATGTTTTTTATCAAGGGATTTTAGCTAGTGTTCTTTTTTATGCGGTACTTTGCTGGGGGGGCAGCATACCTGTTGAGGACAAAAATAGGATTAATAAGCTGATCAAGAGGGCTGGTTCGATTATTGGTCTTAGTCCAGACTTACTAGAGGTCGTTGTGGAGAAGAGGACAAGGTCAAAATTAAAAATTGTTTTGATTTTTGAAGGCCACCCACTATACAACATCTTTAAAGGACTTAGAAGCTCTTTCAGTGACCGATTGATAATGCCTCGGTGCTCTAGTGAACGAATGAGAAGGTCTTTTGTCCCTGCAGCGGTCAGATATTTTAATGAACACAGTTGATTATGGAACTGTATCATGTCTCACTGGTTATTAATCATGTATTTATTGATTCTTAATTTATCTGTGTGTTAATTATGTGCTGAGTTTGTTGGTTGTATTGTCGAAGTTGGTGGCAAATCAGTTTCCCTACCGGGATTAATAAAGTTTTCAATCAATCAATCAATCAATCAATCAATCAAACGGGTATTAAGTAAACACTCATGCGTTCTCGCCGTCTTCAGTGATCTCACGCTTGTCCCTTTGTGTTGATAAATGACATGGAATTACTTTTAAAACTGCATCTGATTATGATATGTTATGTTTGTATGTGTTCCCATATATAATATATATTTAAGCGTTTTTTTTTGTTTCCATGGTTGACGTATTGCAACTTTAAGAAAGTTAAATTTGATTTCACTGTAAATCACTGCAGTGTATTTGCTTCATAAAAACACGTTCACAAATAATCAATGATTTTATGAGTTTACACAATGACAAAAAAGTGCTTTTCTCCTTTATAAATGTCACTTTTACATGCATGCTGAGCCTGAACGTTGTTGATAATTCATATGATGAAGAATGAGATCTTTAACATAATAACTGATAATCAACCTTCATTTAAAAAGATGCTCATCAGTCAGTAAAAGTCTTCAGATATTTTCACATTAATAAACAGCTTCACCTGAGAGTCTGAAATACAGCAGGGTTAAAATATTTCATCTGGATCATCTTTGGCTCACATTATCGCATATTCTCCTTTAATAAACACTTAAACCCGCTGGATTTGATTTATAATCATCCTGTGCATGAAGGGTTTGTGGCTTTATAACACTGTAAGTTCACACTGGATGTGTTCACATGTCCCAGAATCCTTTGCATTGAACATCGTTCACGTCCAGATATGACACCACTTCCTCTTCCTCTGACGGTTTCACATCTGAAGCAGATTTTCCCTGAAGCTTATAACGATATATAACGAGCAACTGGCGTCATAAATGTGCTCTAGATACTGAATATTAGTTCATACACTGCAAAAAAGCTTCTCCAGTAAATGTATCTTGATTTAAGAAAGTTTAGATGTTTGTACTGGAAAACAAGACAGAAATACTGAGGAAGAACATGATGTTTTGAGTGCAGCAGCTCAATGAAATCACCGCTTCTGTCCTGACGAGTGTAAATGTTCATGATGTTCACGTGTCACTCGTCTGAAATGACTGATATCAGGTTGTTGTTGGGCTCTAATTCTGTTCGCTCCCAGAATCCTCTGTGCTCTTGATGATGTCAGAGCTGAGGGGCGGGATCACGGCACTGCTGATGTCACCGAAGCGCTCCACGACACACTGCGCCGTCAGACGGGCCTCGGGGTCGTGATCCCAACACTCCTCGATGGTGGAGCTCAGCAGATGAACGCCCTGAGAGAGAGAGCGAGAGAGAGAGAGACAGAGAGAGATATAAATAATAACTGCATATACTGTATATGACTATATATATATATATATATATATATATATATATATATATATATATATATATATATATATAATAATTGTATATACTGTATATGACTATATATATATAATAGCTGTATATACTGTATATGACTATATATACATAACTATATACTGTATATGACTATATATACACATAATAACTGTATATACTGTATATGACTATATATATAATAACTGTATATACTGTATATGACTATATATATATAATAGCTGTATATACTGTATATGACTATATATATATATATAATAACTGTATATACTGTATATGACTATATATATAATAACTGTATATACTGTATATGACTATATATATATAATAACTGTATATACTGTATATGACTATATATATATAATAGCTGTATATACTGTATATGACTATATATATATAATAACTGTATATACTGTATATGACTATATATATATAAAATAATTGTATATACTGTATATGACTATATATATATATAAAATAATTGTATATACTGTATATGACTATATATAATAACTGTATATACTGTATATGACTATATATATAATAACTGTATATACTGTATATGACTATATATATAATAACTGTATATACTGTATATGACTATATATAATAACTCTATATACTGTATATGACTATATACATAATAACTGTGTATATACTGTATATGACTATATATATAATAACTATATATACTGTATATGACTATATATATAATAACTGTATATACTGTATATGACTATATATATAATAACTGTATATACTGTATATGACTATATATAATAACTGTATATACTGTATGACTATATATACATAATAACTGTGTATATACTGTATATGACTATATATATAATAACTGTATATACTGTATATGACTATATATACACATGATAACTGTATATACTGTATATGACTATATATATATAACTGTATATACTGTATATGACTATATACATAATAACTGTGTATATACTGTATATGACTATATATATAATAACTGTATATACTGTATATGACTATATATATAATAACTGTATATACGGTATATGACTATATATACATAATAACTGTATATACTGTATATGACTATATATATATATATAATAACTGTATATACTGTATATGACTATATATAATAACTGTATATACTGTATATGACTATATATACATAATAACTGTATATACTGTATATGACTATATATATAAAATAACTGTCTATACTGTATATGACTATATATACACATAATAGCTGTATATACTGTATATGACTATATATAATAACTGTATATACTGTATATGACTATATATACATAATAACTGTATATACTGTATATGACTATATATATAAAATAACTGTCTATACTGTATATGACTATATATATAATAACTGTATATACTGTATATGACTATATATATATAATAACTGTATATACTGTATATGACTATATATATATAATAGCTGTATATACTGTATATGACTATATATATAAAATAACTGTCTATACTGTATATGACTATATATACACATAATAACTGTATATACTGTATATGACTATATATAATAACTGTATATACTGTATATGACTATATATATATAATAACTTTATATACTGTATATGACTATATATACATAATAACTGTATATCCTGTATATGACTATATATATATAATAACTTTATATACTGTATATGACTATATATACATAATAACTGTATATACTGTATATGACTATATATATAATAACTGTATATACTGTATATGACTATATATATATAATAACTGTATATACTGTATATGACTATATATACATAATAACTGTATATACTGTATATGACTATATATATAATAACTGTATATACAGTATATGACTATATATATATAACTGGTATTTTAGTTACACAATAAACTGTATAATCTGGCATGTAATGTATTGCAGAAGCCCAGGTTTCAGACTAGTTTAACTAGTTACCGTGTGGTTGCTCCAGCTGGCCGGTATCTCGGGTCTCAGTCGATCTCTGATGACGTCATCCTTCATGCTCTCCACACACGGATGCTCCTTCAGCTTCCCGAACGGAGGTTCATATTCCCGCACATCTGCAGAGACACACAGACATCAGTCAGAAAACTTTCAAAGCCTGACAGCGTGTGACGGGTTCGACCTGCAGGAAAACCACTAGAGAAAGGCATTATGGGAAGTGTTTCGCCACGGTTTTTACCAAACATTTCCAACTTACACAAATCTTCTGGTTTTTCTCCTGCAAGTATATTTAAATCGGATATAAACGACACTTAATCAACAAACACAAAACTGTACGTGCAGAAGGTGCAGAGACAGGAAGTGTGGTGTACCACCGTACCACTGTACCACCGCTCCGTCACAACTATGAATCTTCCTGTTTTTGAAACTATGCATTGTATAGTTACTTATAATATATATATTTATTACTATAACATAATAAATATATTTATTAACATATAATATATACATTTATTAATAGAACATATAAATACATTTATTAATATAACATATAATAAATATATTAACTTATATATATATATTTATTACTATAACATAATAAATATATTTATTAATATAACATATAATAAATATTTATTAACATATAATATATACATTTATTAATATAACATATAAATACATTTATTAATATAACATATAATAAATATATTAACTTATATATATATGTTTATTAATATAACATTATATATATATATATATATATATACACAGATATTTATCTATATATTTTATAATACTGTAGATATACTGTATATTATAAATTGTATTTAATTTAGTATTATTTTACATTTATTTTTATTATAAAAATGTTATACTATTTTTCAAAAATGCACATTTTTTACACCTTATTTATCCTTAATATAAATACATGTTATATTTAAATCGGACACAATTTCTCCAGCAGTTCACTTCAGAGATCATGAAGAGGATCTGCTGTGATCTGTGGATCGGGATCAGGTCAGATCCATGCGGAGTTTCCATACCTCCCTCATTCAGTGTGTTTGTGTGGAATCTAAACACTGTGTTCCATGGTCATTATTACCTCCGGTGGCGCTGCATCTGGACATGATCTCCCACAGAACCAGAGCCATGGAGTAAACATCTGCCTGTTTGAAGGACTCGATGTTCTCCAGGTCCATCCGGGACTCCAGCACTTCAGGAGCCATATATCGCGCCGTTCCCACCTGAGAAACACACACCAGAATCAGATGAAGAGCCGTCTGGCAGCTTCCACTCATACTGAACTTCTGTCACAGCATCTGATAGATTTAACTCGGTTTAGTGTGTGAAACACATTTTAATATAAAACACACTACAGACTTTTATTTTGAAATGTTTCTTTTCCAGCAGAAGATCAGCCTCATATTTTAATTGGCTATACACAATTTAAAAACAAAAAATACTTATTGTTTATAATGAAATACTTTCACTTGTCTTCATCCTGCACTTTCAGCTCAATGTCGTGTCATTTAATGCTTTAATCTTTCTGACATCATCATAATTTTTGAGTTTCTTTTAACATTATTTAATTCTCTCTGAAAACTAACTTTAAACATAATGGTTGAATTTTAAATATTTAAAAATGTAATTAAATATATATATATATATATATATATATATATATATATATATTAATAATTACTTATATATATGAATAGTAATTTTTTTAAAATATATATATATATATCAGTACTCAGTACTTAAATGTATGATTACATATATATATATATAAGTAACTACATGTACTTACTATAGGGTTTGAGTTTGGTTTAGGGGTAGTTGCATTTAATTAAGCATTTGCATTAATTTAATTAATTCATAGTTATTACTATAGAAAATACATGTAACAAATGTAACAATGATACAAAACACTTTTTTATATATGAAATGTTTATAAATGATTATATACTTTTTTCTGATGTTCCTTGACTTCGCCACTAGAGGGCGCCAGTTCACCTCCTGATTTCTCCTGCTTTGTGAAATGGCTGCACATGTGACACGCTCACCTCTCACTGCCTAGAGCTCTAGTTCAGTCCTGATGTCAGACTCAAGGATTTTTAGGTTTGAGGTTTTCCTGCCTGATTTTGTGGATTGTACTCTCCTGGATTTCTCTCTCTGATCTGATATTTAAAGGGACAGTTCATCCCACAATGAAACTGATCCCATGATTTACTCAAGATATGACGATCGTCTTTCAGATGAACACGATCAGAGAAATATTATTAAATATTACGGTTCTACTAAGGTTTATAATGGGAGGCGAGATTTTTGAGGCCCAAAAAACTGCATCCGTCCGTCATTAAAATAATCCACACGACTCCAGGGGGTTAATAAAGGCCTTCTGAAGCGAAGCGTTGGGTTTTTGTACGAAATATATCCATATTTAAAACTTTATAAACTATAATAACTGTATGTATACGAGAGTAACCCGTGACGTCACCTTTTATGAACCACCTGGAGTCGTGTGGATTATTTTAATGACGATTGGATGCACTTTTTTGACGCTTCAAAATCTTGCCTCCCATTCTCTACAATTATAAAGCTTGGAAGAACCAGGATATTTTTAAATATATCTCGGATTGTGTTCGTCTGAAAGGAGACATGCACGCCTATGGCTTGAGGATAACTTTAATTTTTGGGTGATCTATCCCTTTAAAGAGAGCTCAAAGCCTGTTGTTGTTTGAGATATCTTGTGGTGTAGCTAAAGTGCTGCCCAAGACTGATTTGTTTCTTCCCTCTTGGAGACGACGAGACCCGATGGAAACACTCACCTGTCCGCTGTTGGCCAGTTCTTCGGGAGACGTGGAGCTGTCGAGTCTCAGGCTGAGGCCGAAGTCGCACAGGCAGCAGGTGAGGTCCGTCTTCAGCAGGACGTTCGTGCTCTTCAGGTCGCGGTGCACGATGGCCACTTTGGCTCGTCCGCAGGGCGTCCGGTCGGAGTGCAGGTGAGCCACGCCCCTCGCCAGAGACGCGCCCAATCGGCACAGCTCGTCCCAGCCAATCACGTGCTTCGACAGAAACTCCTGCAGGTTTCCTCGCTCGTGATAGGCCGTTATCAGCCAGTACTGCCGCGACGCTTTCCGGTCCTCGGCGGTCAGAAACTGCAGGACGTTCTCGTGCCGGAGCTCCGCGTCTGAGAAAATCTCCCACTCGGTTTTCCAGGAGGCGTATTCGTCGTACGGGAATATCTTCACCGCCACCGTCTGGAAGGACTCGCTGGCGTGTTTGAGTTTGGCTCTGAAGACCTCGGCGAAGCGGCCCTTCCCGACGACGGCGTCCAGCTGGATGGGCAGCAGCTCCGTGTTGTGGTTCAGACTGTTGGCGTTGGCGGAGCTGCTGTCGGACCGGTTGTCGTCGCTCATGATGATGGCGCAGGTCTCGCTGTCCATGCCTTTGGCCCTGGGCGCTTTGAGCTTCTGCTGCCGACACACGCGGTAGCAGAAGAAGAGCGAGAGGAGCAGGACGGCCAGGACCAGTGAGGGCACCAGACTGACCAGCAGCAGAGGAGGGGCGATCTTCGGATGGTCTCTGGGAGAAACTGAATCTGCTTCTGTAGAGAGAACCATTTCCATTTACTAAAAGTCATTTAAATTATAAATATTAAGCTATTAAAAAAAAAAAAGATTATTTTTTTTTTTATTTTGAATAGTTTTTGAAAAATATCTATATACATATTAATTTAAAATGTAAATTACTTTGAATATATATATATATATATATATATATATATATATAAAAAACATGAATATAATATTATATATAATAAATATAAAAATAATATATAATATTATTTTTTAGAAAAACAATGTTCATTATTTTAGAGTAAAATATTAAACAATTCATTAAACCCTTCTAAGCTACTTTGACCCCAAATGACATTCACTGAAATAAAACAAAAATGTCCGAAACGTCCTCATAAAACATGTTTACGCCATAATACCAGTGTAATACCCATGTCATTATACAAACTTGTGTCCTCATAAATCATGAAAACAAGAACACACACGCAGAGAGAGAGAGAGAGAGAGAGTGAGTGAGTGAGTGAGTGAGTGAGTGAGTGAGAGAGAGAGAGAGAGAGAGAGAGAGAAAGAGAGAGGGAGGGAGGGAGAGGGGGATGAATAAATTAGCAAGACTATAAAAATTGCTGTTATAATGTCAAATAAATCCAAAATTCACAACCAACACAGAATAAAGTGGTGACACCACGACACATCCAAGATGACAACAATGCACACCTACACACACACACAGAGAGAGAGAGAGAGAGAGAGAGAGAGAGAGAGAGAGAGAGAGAGAGAGAGAGAGAGAGAGAGAACGATGAAAGGGTGAGATAATACAATTTAGTATTAACTTCAGTAAAAATAAAATGCTAAACTTGGACAAAAAGTATTTTTTATTGTTATAATTATAATATAATTATATATTATAATTAATTTCATAATATGCACATGTATATATGAATCCAAATGGAAAACCTTATGAAAGTGTGTCTTAATTAGTAAATAATGTGTCTCTGCCGCCATCTGCTGGTTAAAGTCAAATGTTCATTTTTAGATCTATTCCCTGATTCACTGTGCCACTATTTACCCTAATTGAAGTAAAACCTAATCCTGGATTAATTTAAGCCCTGTCTGTGAAACCAGGCCTATATTTTCCAACAGATGGCAAAACTCTTGACACTAAACCACTGAAAATTGTGTTTTCTCTACGAATGAAAGTTAGAAATGAGGGTCTTTTTGTGTAAGTGAAATTTACATGAATGGTTGTCATTTTGAAAAGAAACAAAAACTATTTAAAAAAAATATTAATTCATTTATATAAATTCCCCATAAATGTAGAAATCATTAATAAAGCAAGGAAAATGTTTTTTTGTTCAAAGAAAAAAAAACACCTTATTTTGTTACAAAATAATAAATAAAAGTCTTTACATTTTTTTGTTTTTCGTTTTACTTCTTTGTAGTACTTTGAAGATCAGAAATGGCAACTAGCTGTAATAAAATAAGTTTATATTTAATATTAAGTATATTTTACGTCTATTTACGTTGTTTTTAATTTTAAATACATTTCTATGTAATATTTAATATATTTATTAATATTATTTTTATATGTCTATTATGAGCGTGGCTGCAGTTTCGTCGTCTGTCTCTTTAAATGCTTGACCTCAAAGCAGGATGGATTCTGATTGGCTGTCAGTGTTTTTATCCTTCATCAGCTGAAAAAAATAATATTCTGAAAGTGATTTCAACCATATGTCCTTGGGGTTGAATAAGCGTTTATTCAATGCTATTTCACATTAATCTGTGCTTTAGACATTCTTAAATCAACTTGAGATGCAAAATCACATGCAAAGTCTTGTTACATCTCAAATGTATCTTGACTTAAGAAAGTCAAAAATCCGTCTACAGTGTTTAGATGGACAGACATTTTGATCACAGATATTTAGGGCGACAAAAGTTTCCTCACAGAATCACATTATGCGACTTCCTGTTTACCAAATCTAAAACTACTTCTAGCCATTTCTGGAAAAAAAGAAAACAAAAGCAGAAATCGTGAGTGGGAGTTTCCGTGTGTAAACACGCAGTGAAGCGCGGCACGTGTAAACACAGACAGGAAACCACACGTCTGAACCGTCCGCTCCACAGACACTCCGCCCGGTGGACACTTTCAAAACACTGCAAAGAGTCTTAATACAGTCAAGAAAGTCTTGATTTATAATCAAGCAGAAAAATGTGCTCGATTGAAGAGATTTGATCGGATAAGCTGATATGCGCATTTGCTGATTAAACCGCATAAACTCATGTGACTTTGCCTCATCAGAGGCTGTGATTGGATAACTGCACTAACCAGCGGACCAATCGCATCGCAGCATCTCAAATGTTGGTTTGGTGGTTTTGAAACGTCAAAGTCTGTCTCTAGAATCATTTGGTTTAGTTCCGTCAGAAGTGTCACATGATTGTGTTCACAAACACCAGCATCCGAACTCAAGATCGCAAGACAGCGATTGTGTGACGCTCTGAGAAGAAAAAAGAGCCCGATTGCAGCAACTTACATTTTTATAACTTAACTTAACTTGACCTAACTTAACTTGACCCAACTTAACTTGACCTAACTTAACTTGACCTAACCTAACTTGACCTAACCTAACTTGACCCAACTTAACTTGACCCAACTTAACTTGACCCAACTTAACTTGACCCAACTTAACCCAACTTAACGTGACCCAACTTAACTTGACCTAACTTAATTTGACCTAACCTAACTTGACCCAACTTAATTTGACCCAACTTAACTTGACCCAACTTAATTTGACCTAACCTAACTTGACCCAACTTAACTTGACCCAACTTAACTTGACCCAACTTAACGTGACCCAACTTAACTTGACCTAACTTAATTTGACCTAACCTAACTTGACCCAACTTAATTTGACCCAACTTAACTTGACCCAACTTAATTTGACCTAACCTAACTTGACCCAACTTAACTTGACCCAACTTAACGTGACCCAACTTAACGTGACCCAACTTAACTTGACCCAACTTAATTTGACCCAACTTAACTTGACCCAACTTAATTTGACACAACTTAACTTGACCCAACTTAATTTGACCCAACTTAATTTGACCCAACTTAACTTGACCCAACTTAATTTGACCCAACTTAACTTGACCCAACTTAATTTGACCCAACTTAACTTGACCCAACTTAATTTGACCCAATTTAAATTGACCCAACTTAATTTGACCCAATTTAAATTGACCCAACTTAACGTGACCTAACCTAACTTAACCCAACTTAACTTGACCCAACTTAACGTGACCCAACTTAACGTGACCCAACTTAACTTGACCCAACTTAACTTGACCCAACTTAATTTGACCCAACTTAACTTGACCCAACTTAACCCAACTTAACTTGACCCAACTTAACCCAACTTGACCCAACTTAACTTGACCCAACTTAACTTGACCCAACTTAACTTGACCCAACTTAACGTGACCTAACCTAACTTAACCCAACTTAACTTGACCCAACTTAATTTGACCCAACTTAACTTGACCCAACTTAATTTGACCTAACCTAACTTGACCCAACTTAACTTGACCTAACCTAACTTAACCCAACTTAACTTGACCCAACTTAACTTGACCCAACTTAACTTGACCCAACTTAACTTGACCCAACTTAACTTGACCCAACTTAACGTGACCCAACTTAACGTGACCTAACCTAACTTAACCCAACTTAACTTGACCCAACTTAACCCAACTTAACCCAACTTAACTTGACCCAACTTAACGTGACCTAACCTAACTTAACCCAACTTAACTTGACCCAACTTAATTTGACCCAACTTAACTTGACCCAACTTAATTTGACCTAACCTAACTTGACCCAACTTAACTTGACCCAACTTAACTTGACCTAACCTAACTTAACCCAACTTAACTTGACCCAACTTAACTTGACCCAACTTAACTTGACCCAACTTAACTTGACCCAACTTAACGTGACCTAACCTAACTTAACCCAACTTAACTTGACCCAACTTAATTTGACCCAACTTAACTTGACCCAACTTAACTTGACCCAACTTAACGTGACCCAACTTAACTTGACCTAACTTAATTTGACCTAACCTAACTTGACCCAACTTAATTTGACCCAACTTAACTTGACCCAACTTAATTTGACCTAACCTAACTTGACCCAACTTAACTTGACCCAACTTAACGTGACCCAACTTAACTTGACCCAACTTAACTTGACCCAACTTAATTTGACCCAACTTAACTTGACCCAACTTAATTTGACACAACTTAACTTGACCCAACTTAATTTGACCCAACTTAATTTGACCCAACTTAACTTGACCCAACTTAATTTGACCCAACTTAACTTGACCCAACTTAATTTGACCCAACTTAACTTGACCCAACTTAATTTGACCCAATTTAAATTGACCCAACTTAACGTGACCTAACCTAACTTAACCCAACTTAACTTGACCCAACTTAACGTGACCCAACTTAACGTGACCCAACTTAACTTGACCCAACTTAACTTGACCCAACTTAATTTGACCCAACTTAACTTGACCCAACTTAAACCAACTTAACTTGACCCAACTTAACCCAACTTGACCCAACTTAACTTGACCCAACTTAACTTGACCCAACTTAACGTGACCTAACCTAACTTAACCCAACTTAACTTGACCCAACTTAATTTGACCCAACTTAACTTGACCCAACTTAATTTGACCTAACCTAACTTGACCCAACTTAACTTGACCTAACCTAACTTAACCCAACTTAACTTGACCCAACTTAACTTGACCCAACTTAACTTGACCCAACTTAACGTGACCCAACTTAACGTGACCCAACTTAACGTGACCTAACCTAACTTAACCCAACTTAACTTGACCCAACTTAACCCAACTTAACCCAACTTAACTTGACCCAACTTAACGTGACCTAACCTAACTTAACCCAACTTAACTTGACCCAACTTAATTTGACCCAACTTAACTTGACCCAACTTAATTTGACCTAACCTAACTTGACCCAACTTAACTTGACCCAACTTAACTTGACCTAACCTAACTTAACCCAACTTAACTTGACCCAACTTAACTTGACCCAACTTAACTTGACCCAACTTAACCCAACTTAACCCAACTTAACCTAACCTAACTTAACTCAACTACTGATCTTTGCAACAGAACGAATCAATAATATATAGAATAATCTGGACAATGACACCATTTTCTTTGGGAGCTGCTGTGCAGCCAATATTTATGTCAATTATTGCTGTAAAGCTGCTTTGACACAATTTTCATTGTAAAAAGCGCTATATAAATAAAGCTGACTCGACTACTGATATTTTGTGTTAATTTCAGAGGAAGTTTATGATTATGTTCTCTTGCTTTATTCACAAATGTTTTATGCGATAATCCAGTTTTGCACATAAGTTAAATTTGCTATTGAAAAATAGCTATTAATGCACCATCAATCAAACGTTTGTCGGCAATATTTTTTAACGTTTTTGAAAAGTCTTTTCGGCTCACAAAGACTGCGTTTACTTGATAAAATACAGTGAAAACAATGAAATATTACTTCAATTTAAACTACAATTCATATCCAGTGATCAAAGCTGAATGTTCAGCATCATCACTCCAGTCTTCAGAGTCACATGATCTTCACAAATCATGATTTGATGCTGATTCTTCAGGATTCTTTGATGCACAGAAAGTCCAAAAGAACAGCGTTTATCTTTTGTAACATTGTAAATGTCTTTAGTCACTTTTGATTGATTTAATGCGTCCTAATGAATACAATGTTTGAACTTTTCTTCTCCTCCTCATCATCATCAGTCAGATTCACTCTTCAAATAAAGGACGATGCTTTTTTTTCCCTCTTAAAATAAACTTTTTCCCACAATAAAGAATGAAACTGTCCCTCACCGTCAGTGAAGATGAGCCGATCGTTACACTCCTCTTCATCACAGGAGCAGATGTAGAAGTCGTCCTCCATCCCCTTCACCTGCTTCATCTCACACCGGCTGCCGCTGAAGTCCGTCAGATCCTGACCGTGGAACGGCCGCGCTGGATTGTGACACACCGTCTCGATGAAGGTGCCTCCTTCCATCCTCTTCCTGAAACACAGCATGGACAGTCATAAAAAAACGTCACGCATTATAGAAACTGTGTGTGTTTTCACTCTTAGAGTTTAACTGGAACAATGTCCGGCGGGATTTTCTAGAAGTCAGACAGGGTTTCCCAGTGAACGCTGTCGAGATACGGTCATTCAGACGGAAGAGTTCAAACGTTTAGACAGGGTTCACGTCAATACGCATCTCTGAAATATTGTTAGTATTATCAATATAATTCTGTAATGCATCATCATGGCATATATCAGTGTGTTTCAGAGGCTAATATAGTTATTAATTCTTCCTCCGCCAGCATTTTTGATGATCTTTTCAGAATATTTTGTTGTATGAATATCTGAACATGCAATTTATAAAGAACAGCTTCATGCAACACTAAGTATTTTTTGAGCAAAAAGCTGAGAAAATTGTGTTTTTGTCAAAGACGTCTGATCAAAACACCCACGGCTTCACCTAAACCTCGTCCTGGGTCGACATTTCATTCAGGCTGTTGTGATTTATATGCCGTTTAATGTTGATGATTGCGTTATTTTAGATACTCTATCACTTGTTTCTGCTTCTTCTTTGCCTGTGTTTTGATCAGGAGATTCTCTATTCTTTCAGAAGATGTGTAATAGCGCCCCCTACCGTATAACAGTGAAAAACGGCAGGGAGAGAGTTAATATTTTAGATTTAGTTTTTATATTTAGATTTAATGTTCTCTTTTTTCGTTTCAGTTAACTAGAATAACCAGCTTTCCTCAGGAGAAAAAGTTCAAAAAGCTGGATTTGAAATCCCATGTTTTGCGACCCAGGATCAGGTTATCCCTTTTACCTTTGTGCCGATTTTTCAAAGCAAAATTGGATTGGATCACCCTGATCCAGACACACCCAAATCTGCATTTCTAGTGCCCTACGGAGCCTCTAAAGGGACATGAAGGGGGGAAAATAACATTTCAATGCTTTTGTGTTCTCTCAGAAAAGTTGCATTTGCAAGAATGTAAAAGAAGCGCCAATGTAGTTTCCAAACCGTGATAAAACGCTTTAAATTAAATATATTTTTGTTTGATATTTACAGATCATTTTATGCCGCCTTTTTACGTCACTGTAGGCTCCCAAAAAGCTCGATATGTGGCCTGTAAACTTTTACTTTAACAGTTAAACGAATTAATTGACCCGTTTTAAAGTGTATATTCCTGAAATTGTCTCCTGGGATCAGTATAATCCAGATTTGTTGGATCAAAGGAATTCCAATCTCTGCAGAAACGTCTGAACAACACAAACTGATGCGTTGGTCCAGATCAAAACCGAGATTGAGATCTATTCCGATCGTGATTGTTTTCTTTAGAACGATCCAATCCGAGAGCCGAGATGTGATCAGATTACTTTCAGGAGAGATGGACATCTCAAGCTGTGCTCAGATCAGCCGCAATACTGAAGTCTGTAAACAAAGACATGAAAGTGAAAGAGCGTTGACGCACCAGGCGCTGACGCACACCTCATCCGGATCCTCGCAGATGGACGTGACATTGCAGGAGGACTCGCAGACGCCGGTGGGGTCACACGCCGTGGACTCGATGTCACAGAACTTACAGAGCTTAGGGAGTTTGAACGGCTTCTTTTCTGCCGTTCTCACTGCATAAACACAGAGAGAGAGAGAGAGAGAGTTTAAATGCATATATGCACACAAATACACAGCGTTGATGATGTTACAGCATATTTTTGCATAGGAAACCACAGGCACTCACAGAGAACTAACTCAAAGTCATCACGGGGTTTGTTCAGCAGCACGCGCTCGTTGCACTCGTGTCCCGTACAGCCGCACAGACGGAGGTTAAGGCCGGACACGTGTCTGATGGTCAACACACAGTCCGAGCTGCTGTAGTCCTCCAACATCACGCCCCGCAGCGGCTGCGTCGGGTCGTGACACCTCGTCTCCACGGTAACAATCCCCTTTTCCCTCCACCTGAACGGGAGAGATGAGGTTCATGATGTTAGTATATATTACTGTAATAACACTGTGCAGCTTTGCTGAACAAAAAAACTTAATAAAAATGACAAAAACACAACAAAACACAAAAAAATAACTACAATTCAAATGCAAACTGAAAACATAAAAATATTAAATATATTAATATATTTATATTATATAAATATAATATATATATATATATATAAATAAATATAATATATATATATATAAATAAGGGTTATTATAATTAACTAAAACCATAAAAATAATGTTCATCTACTTTACTTGAAATAAAATAAACATTTACTGAAACAAAATAGAATATAAAAAGCTTTGGACTCACAAAATTTCCCTTTAGTTAAAACTGAAATAAAAATTAAACTATACAGATGCATTAACAAAAAACAAAAAAAAAAACTAATAAAAAAATTATAAAAACACAAAATTAATAAAGCAAACTACGATTAAAATGAATAAAATCTCAAAAACACATAATTATTAAAAAAAAACTAAATAAAATATTTTTAATATTAAAAATAATAATAATTCAAATGAAACTGAAAATATTAAATGTAAAATAAAAGCTCAATACTATAATAACACCGATTTAAATGGCTGAATGACTGTCAGTGAAATGTTTAAAATTGAACAGTGGTTTTACATGTTATTTAAAGCTCCGTATGTACTAGTGAAATGGTTGCGTACTGCCGTTAAACATACAGTACAGCAGATATAATTCAGATCAGTCAGCTGATTTACACTAGTGTTTTGGTCTCTGTTCCCGTATCAGAGAGTCTCTTTTCCTGTAATCCCTACAAACTTCAACACCCATAATGCAGCAGTGCACAGGTTAGTTTGCATCCAAAGTCACTTTTCGAATTCTTTACAAATTCTGGTGCTTTAAAGAATGGCGATGAGAATTTGCAAAGAGAACTTTATGAATCTGTGAATAACTTTCACCCAAAAAGGCAAACGAGGGAGAGTGAAAGATTTTCAGATGGAGCTGTTTGGCTTGGACTTGTTTGTTTCAGTGCGCTCTGTGCCGATGACGTCTGAGCGCGTGCTGGAACACGCCAGCGATTCACGTTCACGCGTGCGGTCGGTCGGTCGGTCGTACCAGACGGCGGCACAGACGTCCTGTGGATTCGGGCAGACTTTTGACACGCTGCAGTTTGAGATGCACTGAAACGACTCGCATTCAGCCGGGTGAGGGTCACATGACTTGCACTGACTGTGCGGATTGGCTGTGTGGAGCAGAGCGGATGCTCCTGCAAAAGAGACAAACAGAGATGAGATGAGATCAGGAGTGAAGACCAGCTAACAAACAGTTAGAGCTGATCTGTCTTACAAATCTACCTTTTCATGTAAAATGACTCACTTGTAAATCTAATCTAAGCAGTTTATGCATCCACACACACACACACACACACGTCTGTTTTGCTATCTTAGTGAGGTCCAGGGTTGAGGAGTAACGAAAGACAAGTAACTTAGTGACGAATTTAAAATACAAAATTTGAGTGACTGTGTTTCATTTTAAATGGGTGGTAATCAGATTACAGTTCCATCTGAAAAGTGTTTTAGATTACCAAAGTGATTACTTTGAGTTTTAATGTCATTTAAACAGCGATTGGTGATTCTCTGACTCTGACCGTCTGAAAAAGACGAGTTCAGTTTCATGTTTTCCACTGTTTTCATGTTTTGAGAGTCATTTTATAATTCACTCGTCACTGTGACTTTTTCTCACTATTAGTTTTTTCCCTCACAATCGTGAGTTTGTGTTTCACAATTCTGACTTCTTTTTATCAGAATTGCGAGATTTAAACTCACAATTGCAAGTTATAAAGTCAGAATTGGGAGATATGAACTTGTAATACTGACTTTTGTTCTTGCAATTGTGAATTTAGTATGTGAGTTAAATGTCATAATTCTGACTTTTCTCAATATTGTGAGTTTATATCTCATAATTCTGACTTTTCTCAATATTGTGAGTTTATATCTCATAATTCTGACTTTTCTCAATATTGTGAGTTTATATCTCATAATTCTGACTTTTCTCAATATTGCGAGTTTATATCTCATAATTCTGACTTTTCTCAATATTGTGAGTTTATATCTCATAATTTTGACTTTTCTCAATATTGTGAGTTTATATCTCATAATTCTGACTTTTCTCAATATTGCGAGTTTATATCTCATAATTCTGACTTTTCTCAATATTGTGAGTTTATATCTCATAATTCTGACTTTTCTCAATATTGCGAGTTTATATCTCATAATTCTGACTTTTCTCAATATTGTCAGTTTATATCTCATAATTTTGACTTTTCTCAATATTGTGAGTTTATATCTCATAATTCTGACTTTTCTCAATATTGCGAGTTTATATCTCATAATTCTGACTTTTCTCAATATTGCGAGTTTATATCTCATAATTCTGACTTTTCTCAATATTGTCAGTTTATATCACATAATTCTGACTTTTCTCAATATTGTGAGTTTATATCTCATAATTCTGACTTTTCTCAATATTGCGAGTTTATATCTCATAATTCTGACTTTTCTCAATATTGTGAGTTTATATCTCATAATTCTGACTTTTCTCAATATTGTGAGTTTATATCTCATAATTCTGACTTTTCTCAATATTGCGAGTTTATATCTCATAATTCTGACTTTTCTCAACATTGTGAGTTTATATCTCATAATTCTGACTTTTCTCAATATTGTGAGTTTATATCTCATAATTCTGACTTTATAACTCACAATTGCAACTTTATATCACACAATTCTGAGGGAAAAAGTCAGAATTGTGAGATAAAAACTCACAATGATCTTTTTTGTGTTTGTTCCACACTTATTAGTATTCCAAAGTATTCTAAAGTATTTAGATGAAGTGACTAAACTTGAGTAATGTAACGAAATACGTTACAAATGACTTTTTAAAGCATGTATTTTGTAAGCTGTAGCGAAATACATTTTTAAAGTAACACACCAGCACTGCTGAGGTCATTGCATAGACTTCATTGATTTTATATCAGGTCAATGATATTTTCTCAACCTCTACTCCAAAACTACCATCACAGAAACGTGTGACCGTCACTAGATCTACATAAAAACATCTTATGTTGATTTATAAGCCTTTTAAAATAGTGAGGAGCAGTCAATGTCTCACTTGTGGGTTGTGAAAGTATTTCACAATATAGGTGAAGACATTTGGTTCTCACAAGTATAGTCAAAACAAGCACACACACACACACACACACAAGCATCTCATTTCAATATACAGTGATCACATAGTGCAACTGGACTCTTAAAATGCGTGAATAACACTGCATTAGATACAGTAGGACTGTGTTTGTTAGTGGATGATGCCGATAGTCAGCTAAACATCATCCAAACAAACACAGTGTGAAAAGAGACTTTAGTTCGACTCCAAACAGATGCTTTGATTTAAAGCTGGAGTCTCTCAGGATCTCATGATGTAACCGTCTCACGAAGGAAAACAGACGCAGGCACATTCCTTCAGAAAATGATGTTTTTATCGTCAGGATCTCTTAAACACGGCCGCAGATTCATGTTGTTACACTCTGAACCTCAGAAACATGTGTGTGACTGCGATGAAACGCTTCATTTCATCTAAATACTAAATCAACAACAGGCTAAAGCGGCGTTAAAAGGATATATTGTGTTCCATAGATTTTTATTTTATTTTACAATACATTATATTTAGTTCATATTTCTATTCTGTGATGGTTAATAAATATGGTATCAGTCTCACTGTAACACTTAGTTTTATATTTTACATTTTCATGTTAATTCTAAAGTTTTAGTAATATTGTTTTGAGTTTTGTCTTTTTTTTTTATACGTCTTTAGTTTGATTAATATTAGTATCAAGCATTAGAAATGTTGCATTGGCGACTAGCTGAAGTAAATAAAATACATATAAACAATAATACATTAGTTTAATGATATTTAAACTTACATTTCAAGTATTCAAAATGTATTTTATGGAACTATAATCCCCAATAAAATACTTTTACCATGTTAAACTGTACTGTTGCTACTGTTTTGTATACTGTATGTATATATATATATATATATATATATATATATATATATATATATATATATATATATATATATATATATATATATATATATAAACATGGGAATTGAATATAAATTATTATAAATGTCAACGTATAAGAAACTAATAAAACAGGAACAGAATTGATTAGTTTCAAACAAACGCACATGCACGCGCACACACACACACACACACACACACACACACCCACAAGGAAATGTGTGTCAGACTCGTGTTGTCCGAAAGTTTCACACACTAATAATCAATGTATTTACACCCTATAAACAGCTAGTTTGACGCGACGCACTAACGCTCCTGTCATCGGCGTCGCGTCGCGCTGTAGTAACGCGGCTGAAACGCGGTAAGTCACTCACCAGACATCAGACAGACTAGAAGAACCGGTCCGAAGCCGACTGAACCGGACCGCTCCATCACACCTAACAGCGATCGCGTTTGACTCCGGATCGACGGTCTTATATCGCCTCGCGTCTCATTCTCCTCCCTCATCTGAGAGCAAACGCGCGGAAGATGCACATGAGTCACAAATCTGACAGGAAATGTTCAAGAACAAACACTGAGGGAGGAGGAAGCGTGTCTTTTCCTGCTTTACTTTCTCAAGCTTCTGCCTGTGTGTAAAAACACACAGCGCTCACTAACTAGACAACACTTTCAGGCATCTCGAAAGCGGGCAAGCATTCTACATACATATATAGTTGCTTACAACATTCTGGGTGTCATAGTAGAAAACCCTAGTGAGTGGCCTGTATAGACAGCACTTTTAGGCATTATAGTCTTCAAACCTAGTGAGTGGCCTGTATAGACAGCACTTTTAGGCATTATAGTCTCAAAACCTAGATAGTTGCCTACATAGACAACATTCTGGGTGTCATAGTCAAAAACCCTAGTGAGTGGCCTGTATAGACAGCACTTTTAAGGCATTATAGTCTCAAAACCTAGTGAGTAGTCTGTGTAGGCAGCACTTTTAGGCATTATAGTCTTAAAATCTAGTGAGTTGTCTACATAGACAACATTCTGGGTGTCATAGTCAAAAACCCTAGTGAGTGGCCTGTATAGACAGCACTTTTAGGCATTATAGTCTCAAAACCTAGATAGTTGCCTACATAGACAACATTCTGGGTGTCATAGTCAAAACCCTAGTGAGTGGCCTGTATAGACAGCACTTTTAAGGCATTATAGTCTCAAAACCTAGTGAGTAGTCTGTATAGGCAGCACTTTTAGGCTTTATAGTCTTAAAACCTAGTGAGTTGCTTACATAGACAACATTCTGTGTGTCATAGTCAAAAACCCTAGTGAGTGGCCTGTATAGACAGCACTTTTAGGCATTATAGTCTTAAAATCTAGTGAGTTGCCTACATAGACAACATTCTGGGTGTCATAGTCAGAAACCCTAGTGAGTGGCCTGTATAGACAGCACTTTTAGGCATTATAGTCTCAAAACCTAGATAGTTGCCTACATAGACAACATTCTGGGTGTCAGTCAAAAACCCTAGTGAGTGGCCTGTATAGACATCACTTAAGGCATTATAGTCTCAAAACCTAGTGAGTAGTCTGTATAGGCAGCACTTTTAGGCATTATAGTCTTAAAATCTAGTGAGTTGCTTACATAGACAACATTCTGGGTGTCATAGTCAAAAACCCTAGTGAGTGGCCTGTATAGACAGCACTTTTAGGCATTATAGTCTTAAAATCTAGTGAGTTGCCTACATAGACAACATTCTGGGTGTCATAGTCTGAAACCCTAGTGAGTGGCCTGTATAGACATCACTTTTAAGGCATTATAGTCTCAAAACCTAGATAGTTGCCTACATAGACAACATTCTGGGTGTCATAGTAGAAAACCCTAGTGAGTGGCCTGTATAGACAGCACTTTTAAGGCATTATAGTCTCAAAACCTAGTGAGTAGTCTGTATAGGCAGCACTTTTAGGCATTATAGTCTTAAAATCTAGTGAGTTGCTTACATAGACAACATTCTGGGTGTCATAGTCAAAAACCCTAGTGAGTGGCCTGTATAGACAGCACTTTTAGGCATTATAGTCTTAAAATCTAGTGAGTTGCCTACATAGACAACATTCTGGGTGTCATAGTCTGAAACCCTAGTGAGTGGCCTGTATAGACATCACTTTTAAGGCATTATAGTCTCAAAACCTAGATAGTTGCCTACATAGACAACATTCTGGGTGTCATAGTAGAAAACCCTAGTGACTGGCCTGTATAGACAGCACTTTTAGGCATTATAGTCTCAAAACCTACTGAGTGGCCTGTATAGACAGCACTTTTAAGGAATTATAGTCTCAAAACCTAGATAGTTGCTTACATAGACAACATTTTGGGTGTCATAGTCAAAAACCCTAGTGAGTGGCCTGTATAGACAGCACTTTTAGGCATTATAGTCTCAAAACCTAGTGAGTTGCCTACATAGAAAACATTCATAGTCTAAAAATCTCTTGCATTTCTCTCATAGACAATTTTTTGGCATCAATGCATCACAGTCTTAAAACCTAGACATAGACAGTATTTTTTTTTTTTTTTTGCATTGTTTTGCACGTGTCCCACATAGTGAGCTCTACACCTACGCAGTGTTTTTGGACATCTCAACACCTGCCACACACCTACCTACATGAAACTTGCTCTGTGAGTTTCAAAACCAGACAGCAATTCTGAGCTTCACAAGTATGTAGAAGGTTTACTGCAGTCAAAGGCTATAATCTCTCTAATTAGGCCAAAAAATGCTGTTTATCTAGGTAGCACACTAGGTTTTGACGCAGAAGCGCATCATTGTCATGAGTGAGAAAAACAAGACAAGACGAAATGACATCAGAGCAACCACAAAGACCAAAGCATCCGCGTATGAAGAAAATAGTGCACGACAAAAAAAAAAAAACAATTATAAGATGTTGTTTTCTGAGAAACTGATCAGTCAAGTGAGCGTAAATGAGTTTGAATGCTTAAAATGAGGATCAGAAACTTAATTCAAAACAAGTTGAAATCTTGTCATTTTGCATCTCAAGTAACTGTATCGTGTTTTCAAGAATGTTTAGATATTTGTGAAGGAAAATAAGACAAATCTCTTTTTGGCAATGCATGTTTTAAGCATTCACCACACTTCAAATCTCATGCAGTTCTGCTTTTCAAATGGATGCAATTAGTTGCAACGGTTTAAACGAGATAAAGCTCATTAAGATTGTAGCAGTAATCATTTGCCGTAAGTGTAGAGTTTGGATGATGTTTATCCTGTTAGGACGACATGATTGAATTCTGTTCCTGGAAATCAGTGCAAGGCTTGCGAAACACGTTATTCCATGGAAAAAGGCGCCCAGGAGCCGGAGAAGGGTCGCGCTAGCTGGTCTAGACGGATGTCTGTCTCTTTTGCCACCTTTAACTGGAAGTGAAGCCGACTGCAAGAAAAAAAAAAAACACATTTTTCTGCATCTGTTTCACATAATATGCACTGGTTAAACTAATTTGAATCTACATTATAAATAACAGTGTCTAGAGCATGATTGAACCCAGCTGTGTTTGTTTATGAACTCAAACTGGACTTTGAGTTCTTTTGGCGAAGCTACAGCCCTCTTAAATATAAATATTTCAATGCAATGATGATGAACAGCTTTTATGCAATGCACATTTCAGTGTCTGTGTCGTCCTGACAGGTCTTGTCGAGGTGTTACTGAACTGATACTTGTGTTTTTGGCTATGAAGGATGTGCAGTAAATCTGTCACTGTTTTTTTTTTTTTACTGTAAGAGGCTTCATTAGCCGTTATAAATGCAGCGGCTGTGGTCTCCAGACGTCTATAAATCACACACAGACTGTCTGCAGGCTGACCAAAGTTCCCTAAACAGCGAGATGACAGTGACACGGTCTGTCTGTCACAGACTTGATGTGATCCAGTGACAAATTTGACAGTCTGAGAGCTTCATCACATCGGATCTCTGAAAGATATTCAGTTTTTTAAACTAGATCTTTAGCAGAAGATAAAATAATATCAACACATTTTCTGCTATTTATCTTCAACATGTTTTGTAGAGTGACGTGCCAGTAATCAAAAACATTTGACACACTGTCAGGGAAAACAGACTTGATGGCACAGGTGAGTAAAAGTGAATGACTCACTTTTAATAACAAGCAGGTGAGGCATAGTGAGAGAGGATGATCTACAACAACAACCAGAAGTAGCACCACACACTGTTAAATCACTGTTGAACTGGATATTAACAAAATCTCTTATCTTTACAGGTAGTAAACAGAGGATCTGGAGGAAACAGAGATCAAGGAAGGAGGGAATACTGACGAATGGAGCACAGGTAAGTAGACTCAGGTAAGCATAGCAGTTCATTCAGCAGTCCTAGCTAGAGACAAGATCAGACAATCTCTCTGTGTGTGGTGCTGGCTTATGCAGACAGGTGTGGTAAGTATGAAATGAGTGCAAGTGATAAAGGAGGACTGTGGGAGATGTGCGAAGAGGTGACAGGCATGGTGACTGACAGTACTCCGCCCTTCCGAAAGGTGCGACCTCGTGCAAAACAAAAGGGTGGGACTGCGGTTGTTCTGGAGCTGTGTCAAGTGACAGGCTGGTGAATAGGGCTATACGAGCAGGTAAAGAACCTCAAGGATGACTCCAGCAGCCTAGGGAACCAGGGAGGTGCCGGAAGCTCAGGGGGTAATGGCGGTGTTGGTAATTCAGGGGACCATGGTGGTGCAGGTAGCTCAGGGGGTCATGGCGTTATAGGTAGTTCAGAGATCGTGGCGGTGTAGGTAGTTCAGGGGGTCATGGTGCAGGTAGCTCAGGGGACCATGGTGGTGCAGGTACCTCATGGGGTCATAGCTTTGCAGGTAATTCAGGGAGCCATGGCGGTGCAAGTAATTCAGGGAGCCATGGCGGTGTAGGTAGTTCAGGGATCATGGAGGTGGAGGTAGCTCAGGGGACCATGGCGGTGTAGGTAGTTCAGGGATGGTGGTGGTGCAGGTAATTTAGGGAGCCATGGCGGTGCAGGTAGCTCAGGGGACCGTGGCGGTGTAGGTAGTTCAGGGATCGTGGCTGTGCAGGTAGTTCAGGGGACCATGGCGGTATAGGTAGTTCAGGGGACCATGGCGATATAGGTAGTTCAGGTAGTTCAGGGGACCATGGCGGTGCAGGTAGTTCAGGGGACCATGGCGGTATAGGTAGTTCAGGGGACCATGGCGGTGCAGGTAGTTCAGGGGACCATGGCGGTATAGGTAGTTCAGGGGACCATGGCGATATAGGTAGTTCAGGGAGTTCAGGTAGTACAACCTCCATGGTTGTATCTAGACAGACAGGAAACTGTGGAATGATCTCTGTAGTCGAATCTGGATATACAGGAAATTCAGGGAAGAATACCTCCACTTCGATACAAGTGGGAGAGCAGTGCCCGGCCCAAACGCACATTATGGTCACCACCACAGGGAGAACAATCATTGGTATAGGGTCTCTGAATCCTCTGGGCTTGGAAGTATCTGACTGGGTTCTGGCATGATGTCAATGGTGGCTGAGGATTCTGGTGGTAAACTGAGTACTGGACTCTAGTCAGCGGCTGGAGCCTTCACTGGAATCTGGTCAATTCTTATTTCTTTTGATTTTGGGGTGAAATAAATATATTTATTACTGAATTATATTCAACCAGCTACTGATGACAATCATCAAAGAAACTCAAAAGCAAGTAGAAATGCAGACATTAAAGTGACAGATGATCGTAATGCATAATAAAACATGTTTAATGGCACATAAACCTGCGTGATATTAAGATGTCATGAGCGGTAAATTCTCCTCTTCATCATCTAACCCATCCTTGAACAGAAATAACATGATGCAAACTTGACTTTATTCGCATTGCTTATGTCTTTGATTATGAAATAACCATAAAGCGAACTAAATTCTGATGACAGAACGATTAGTAATAAACTGACCTGCCGCCAACTTTTGTCGCATCAGCACAATCCTCCTCGCTGAGGTTTTACTTCCTAAATGAAGTGGCGCTGTGTGTTACATGGTTGATGTTGAGATTCCAGCGCTGAGACTGTCTGCCGTCCACATCAGTACTGAATCACTGACACTCAAAATAGTGTTAAAAACTACTGCAGACTATTTGTCACACACCAGCTCTACAAATGGCTCTCATTCACACCTCTGATCAAGGCCACATGCATCTCAATATGATTTTTTACAATGTGTTTTTCAACAAAATTGTCAAACAGTCACACACACACACACATATATCTATATCTATATATATATATATATATATATATATATATATATACATACACATATATATATATATATACACACACACACACACACATATATATACACGCACATACATATATATATTATATATACATATATATACACACACACACATATATATATATATATTATATACATATACATACACACACATATATATATTATATACATATATATACACATATATACATACATGTACATATATACATACATATACATATATACACACACACACATATATATATATATTATATATACATATATATACACACACACATATATATATACACACATCATACATGTGTGTATATATATATATATATATACACTTGATGTTAGAAGCAGGAAAAATGGGCAAGCGCAAGGATTTGAGCGAGTTTGACAAGAACCAAATTGTGATGCTAGACGACTGGGTCCGAGCATCTCCAGAACTGCAGCTCCTGTAGGGTATTCCCTGTCTGCAGTGGTCAGCATCTATCAAAAGTGGTCCGAGGAAGGAACAGTGATGAACCGGGACAGGGTCACGGGCGGCCGAGGCGAAGGTTCCGATCCAACAGACGAGCTCCTGCAGCTCAAACTGCTCAAGAAGTGAATGCTGGTTCTGATAGAGAGGTGTCAGAACACAAAGAGCATCAGTTTGTTGTTAATGGAGCTGCAGACGAGACCAGAGGGTGTCCATGATGACCCCTGTCCACCACCGCAAGAGCCAACAGTGGGACGTGAGCATCAGAACTGGACCACGGAGCGATGGAAGAAGGTGGCCTGGTCAGATGAATCACGTGGATGGACGGGTGCGTGAGCGTCTCTTACCTGGGGATCACATGGCACCAGGATGCACTATGGGAAGAAGGCGAGCCGGCGGAGGCCGTGTGATGCTCTGGACAATGTTCTGCTGGGAAACCTTGGGTCCTCCATCCATGTGGATGATACTTTGACACGAACCACCTACCTAAGCATTGTTGCAGACCATGATCATCCTTTCATGGAGATGGTATTCCCTGATGGCTGTGGCTCTTTCAGCAGGATAATGCTCCTGACACAAAGCAGGAATGCTTCAGGAATGGTTTGAGGAGCACAACATGAGTTTGAGGTGTTGACTCGGCCTCCAAAATCCCCAGATCTCAATCCAATCGAGCATCTGTGGGATGTGCTGAACAAACAAGTCCGAATCATGCGAACATCTTGGAGCAGATCCAACAGAACACCTTCAGGATCTCGAGGAGTCCACGCCTCGACGGGTCAGGACTGCTTTGGTGACCAACACGATATTAGGAAGGTGGTCATAATGTTGTGCCTGATCGGTGTGTATTTCTGATACATAATATAATGTGATATATGTAGTTTTATGGACTTACAACATAAAGGACATATTTTTGCATTGGTTTAGTCCAGTGTTATTTTAATATCATCATTAATATCATCTTTTTAAAACTCAATTATTTCCAAGAAATATTTAGGCCCAAATTTAATATTTATGCATTTAAATTCATACAAAATTTCCATCCATTTGAATGACAGTTTTACATAAACTTATTGTCATGCATATTTATAAGCTATGCATAAATAGTTTATTATTTATTTTAAATTAGATATTTTTACATATTTTAAAAAAGCAAATTGCTTAGAAATATCATATATCTTTAAATTGTGAAAAGAATGAATGTTTTTCAGGTAAAAGGTATGGTTAAAATATGACTAGTAGTGGAATAATTTATTATTAACAATATTCAATTAGTTAAAATGTATTTTCAAACTAATTTGATACATTATAGATTATATAATGATAAATAATATATATATATTAAATATATATATATATATATATATATATATAAATTATAGATATATATTAAATATATATTTATATATATAGATAAATTATATATATATATATATTAAATATATATATATAAAATATATATATATATATATATATATATATATATATTAAATATATATATAAAATATATATATATATATATATATATATATATATAAACCTGGTTATTGTACATTTAAAACACATTCAGTTTATTAGTACTATTACAGAAATCTGTTTTAATTTATTTATTACTGATAAATATGGATCACATTAAGTTTATGAGTTTGTTTATGTTAAAACTGTGTATTCCAGTGAATGGAAATTTTATTGGCGATTCAAATATATACATTTAGGTGTAAATATTTTTTGAGTGTAATCGTGTGTTTTTCTGCGTTTGATCGACGGTGTCTCTCACGGACACTATTATTTAAGCATTTGATCGAACGTTGACACGTTTGTTTACCATCTGACTGCAGCATCTCCGTCTCTCTCTCTCCATTCTAAATTTTCTGTATTTTGACGTCTGCTGCCATGGAAACCAGAACTGCATTTATGGAATGTCTAGACGCAGAGAGAGAGAATGTACAGCATGTCAGAACATGTACTATGTTCAGCTCTAAATAAATATAGCGACGGATATAACGCACACACACAGGTTTCACTTAGTCATTATCATAATTTTAAAGACTGTAAAATGCTATAATAAAAACCTGTTAATTGGTTTAAGTTCCCGTATTCCATACATTGGAAAACGGTTATAGATCTAATGTGACATTTCATGTCATTTTACAGTAAATTACAGTTAAATGCAGGGCCATTGAGGTCTGGACCTCTGTATTTTATATAATAAAAATAACAATGTCCTTTTACCATGAATTTAAGCTCAATTTGTAAAGTTTTTTTACAGTAACATTTTGTAAAAAGTACATTTTTACATACATTTTAGTGTATTAGAGTGACCATCTCACAGATGCAGTTGTTTTCATTGCAAAAGCCAAAGATTTAAAGCAGATGCTTCTGATTTTCTTGTATTCTTAAAATCTTTGAAACATGATAAATTTGTCTGCATAAGAAATTCATGTTTCCATACATTATATATCTAATACAAGTGTATTTAGTCTTGCTGCATGTGTATGTTTAGTTAAAAACCAGTAAAAGGGTTTTCAAGTATCAACAGTAAGTGCAATACAGCACAGAACGGCTTCTGATTTATTTGTTTTTCTGAGCAAAAATTAAATATACATTTTTACCATGATTTAGACACTCGCTAAAACAACATTCAGTGTTACAATATTGTCAGGAATATTTCTAACAACAACAAAAAAATCTATTTAAAGACTAATTACATTTCTAAACTCTGCCACTATCTAATAAAGATTTTTTTTTTACTCATTTAAACGGCAATAAAATTTAGTTTTGCCCACTTATTCATTTTAATACATACAGGTCAGAGTAAGTATATTGTTTCAATTTTTAAATTGGAATGACAATGGAACATTATTTCACCCACATTTTGACATTTTATTCTTCCAAAACTTATTTGAAACCTTAAAAGTTGACGTTTTACTTGCATTCAATGTGCTTTCTGTATATAAAAATCACTGCATGTCTTTGACCCACAAACTTATATCAGGAAAAACAATCCCGTGCAGTCACTTCTTCAGCGAATCTATCCTGTTTCAATGATATTTGACGTGGAAAAACAAGACTGAGACGCTTATGATTTATTTTCAATGTCCTCATGAGTCTCTTTTCATCATGTTTCAGTATATTTGAGGACATTCACACTTCTCTACTATCCAACTAGACTCGATCAAAATCTGATTTTCATCATTTGAGATGGATGATCGTTTTTCACGTTCCTCTTTGAAACGTATTGAAGAGCCTCTGAAGAAGAGGTTGTGAGTGTGTTTGTGCTGACAATTTACCCACGATTCTCCATCTCTCAGCTCAGCTTTCTGATCCTGCAGGAGAAAATGGTGCATCTGATCACTTCATAAAGGAACATCACACTCTCCTCAAGGAGTGTCTGAAGCACAAACACACTCAACTTTACCTGATCAGATCCGCAGCAGATCTACGGACGATTCTCTGGGTCAAATACAGTGTTTCAGAGCAGGAATCGGGCTTCACAATCTGAGAAACAAGAACAATATTGCGCAACTATTCTCACACCCCCACACACAATAAATCAGTTTCGATATCAGATCATCTAAAAACAGATGTTTTACGGAAATCTGAGCAGTGTTTCATCAGTTCCCATAAACACACACACACACACACACACACACACACACACTCTCTCTCTAATGATGTGTCAGCGGGTTGAAATCTAAATGCAGCTTCATTTACAAACGTAGTCAGGCAATGGTCAACACAACAGCAAACAATAGTAGCAGGGAACAGGCAGACTCGTAGTAAGTATCCAGGCGAAAGGTCAAAGGCGGGCAGATAAACATCAAAAGCAAGAAACAGGCAGGATCAGGAAACGGGCAAACAAGACGCTCGGAATTGTAATGCAGGGATTAACAATACTTCGCAGTGAGTGTAAGTGAGAGTGGTGCTTATATAGTGAAGGGAAGTGAGTGTGGTATATACAGCTGGAAGGGTGATTAGTGACTGGGTGAGGGGCTTAAGGGAAATGTAGTCCGTGTGACGAGTGAGAGGGCGACATCTGGTGGCAAGTGGATGAAAGGCAGAGCGGATTCATTACACTCTCACACGTTGTGTTTTCATGTTTTACGGGGACATTTGGTCCCCCATAATGTAGGGAATACCCACCCACCCACACACACGTTGTGTTTTCATGTTTTATGGGGACATTTGGTCCCCCATAATGTAGGGAATACCAGCCCACACACACACACTCACATGTTGTGTTTTCATGTTATATGGGGACATTTGGTCCCCATAATGTAGGGAATACCCACCCACCCACACACAGGTTGTGTTTTCATGTTTTATGGGGACATTTGGTCCCCATAATGTAGGGAATACCAGCCCACACACACACATAGACACAGACACACACACACTCACACGTTGTGTTTTCATGTTTTATGGGGACATTCCATTGGCGTAATGGTTTTTCTACTGTACAAACTGTACATTCTGTCCCCCTACACTACCCCCCACCCTAAACCTACCCATCACACTAAATGTTCTGCTATTTTAGATCCTCAAAAAAGATCATTCTGTATGATTGATAAGCTTGTTTCCTCATGGGGACCAAAAAAATGTCCCCACAAGATCAACATTTACTAGTATTACTATACCCGTGGGGACATTTGGTCCCTATAACGTAGGGAATACCCACACACACACACACACACTCTATGGCTAATAACAATAACAGTTTTGATCTGATTCTCACGATCTTGTTTCAGTGCATCTGAAGATCCAGATGAGCTGAAATGAGACAGAATTTAAACACGAGCAATAAATCGTTTTACACACAGATTCAAACCATCTCATTGTATTTTTCAGTGATTCATCCGTCATACGAGTTACACAACAGATCAGAACCAGATAACGAGTTAAATAAGAGCACGTCTGGCGTTCATTACGTCCAGACAGGTTTATTTTATTTGTCGAGCTCTTTCACAACACACACTGCTCAAAGACGCTCAGACAATCCCTCGTAAAGACCAGCAGAACAAGAGACGTCCGTCACGTTTGAAATAATAAACCAACAGGTCCAGTGTGGAAAGTGAAGTTTGTGAGAACTTGAAATAAACATGATTCAGCTGATTTGAGTCCTTCAAAACAGTCTCAACATGCTTCGCTCTGTTTGTGAGGGATATTTTCAAACATTTGGGCTTCTAATGTCACCAAACATGTACAGAAACTCAGACATGGACAGTCTGAGGTTCTGGACCTCGGATTGTTCCAACTGGAAAGGCAGAGTGGATTCATTACACTCTCACACACACACACACGTTGTGTTTTCATGTTTTATGGGGACATTTGGTCCCCATAATGTAGGGAATACCTGCCCACACACACACTCACATGTTGTGTTTTCATGTTTTATGGGGACATTTGGTCCCCATAATGTAGGGAATACCCGCCCACACACACACTCACATGTTGTGTTTTCATGTTTTATGGGGACATTTGGTCCCCATAATGTAGGGAATACCCGCCCGCCCACACACACTCTCACATGTTGTGTTTTCATGTTTTATGGGGACATTTGGTCCCCATAATGTAGGGAATACCCGCCCACACACACAATCTCACATGTTGTGTTTTCATGTTTTATGGGGACATTTGGTCCCCATAATGTAGGGAATACCCGCCCACACACACACTCACATATTGTGTTTTTCATATTTCATGGGGATATTTGGTCCCCATAATGTAGGGAATACCCGCCCACACACACACTCACATATTGTGTTTTCATATTTCATGGGGATATTTGGTCCCCATAATGTAGGGAATACCCGCCCACACACACACACTCACGTTGTGTTTTCATGTTTTATGGGACGCAATGACAACAGTAGCATCATTTTGCAGTCCACATCATTAAGTTTGAAAATCTTTAATAAATCTTTGTAATTTAATCAGACACACACACACCTCTTCATGGAGGTAAAGGTCTTGAAGGAGACCGGGGCAAGTTGTCACACTGCATTTCTCAGCGTAGCTTCATTTTTTGACTGTCCATTTCTGTTTATACACAAACCTTAATGTTTTGACGATAAAAAGCTTTGAAATAGTAGGTTTTAAGTAGGTTAAGATGAATTCATTACTCCAGTGTCATTAAATGTTTTCTTTATTACTCAAATCTCAACAAAACTAAGCCGTTTCCTTCTCACAATTATCCTGAAAATAACAGGACAGAAAGAATCTTGAACCCGATCTCTGCTGGGTCCTGCTCGAGATGCTGGTCTGAATTTTCTGCTTAAAAAAACCCTATAACGTGTGTGTATTTGTGTTTTCAGAGCAGCATCTCCTCGCATTGATGTTTGTGTGTTGAACTTGAGAGGAACCGTGTCCAATCGATGTTGTGCTGCGACGCGTCCGGTTACGCAAGCGGCCGATTTCACGGTCACTCGCTCTCCGATTAATCACAGCAAACGTCTGCGTGAGCTGAATCGGTCACGCTTTTAAAAAAGATACACTTTACACTGTTACAGGAGTGAATTATTGGCTTTAAAAGATAATAATTAAACAATAAAATGTTAAATTAAAATAAATAAATAAATAATAAACAATCTAAATAAAACACTAAAATTTAAATCAATTATACGTGCAAATGATCAGCTTTAAAATCTATTAATTAAATAATGAAAATGTGAAATAAAAATAAAATGCTTACTAAAAATAAAACCTTAAAATGTAAAAAAATATATATTTTACAATAAAAACAATTAAAATAAAACGCTTAGTAGAAATTTAATAAAAACGTAAAATGAAACTAATATTATTATTAATATTATTTTACAATAAAAACTACAAAACTACAAAATTAAAATGTTAAATAATAATTTTAAAACAAAAACATCAAAATATATCAAAATAAAACCCTGATTTAATACTCATTTTAAATTAAAACTATTTTATTTATGAATGCATTTTTTCTATTTATAAAATATATTTATACCTTTTATTTATAAATTATATAAAAAATAAAATAATAAAAAAATTAGAAATTTACTTAAAAATATAATGCATTTTATTTTAAATGATTAGAATTAAAATTCTAAGGTGATGGCTATGAATAAATAGTCAACATTTAACATTCGGACGATGACCGTAGAAGCAGAAAACGAGCCGAGGAACGTCCTGGAGGGTGTCGAGCGGCTCAAGTGACGTCCTGACATTCGTTTAACTTTGTTTAATGTTCAGTGTCACTGAGAGAATCAAATGGCGCCGTTCTCAACAGCAGGTGAGTCGCTCATCATCAGAAAACCTGTACGACGCCACAGATGGCGAGTGTGCGTCTGCTTTTGGTAAAGGACACGAGCGCTGAGGCGGGAGAAACGTCTCTCTGAATGAATCAGTCAGCGTGTCGGAGCGCTCAACACCTGCTCGACCCGGCGGGAACCCGCGCCGTCCTGGAGAAGGGCACGAGGTGAGGTGGGAGCCGTTTCTCATCAGCACCGGTCACCTTACGTGAAGATCCTGCAGAACTCAAAACTTTAACAGCTATCGCTCTGTTCGCAGCGCTGAGGCATCGAACGATTCAATGGGTTAATGAAGGACAGAACTTCCATCACATTCCTCTCATACTGCAGGATACAAGTGTGGACTTGAGCGAAGAGGGGAAAGACACACTTCTGAGTGTGCAATGAGACACTGAAGGTCATGAGGAGGTCTGCAAGTTTATGAAGAGTTCATTACTTTAATCAAAGGAAAAGTAAAATTAAATCATAAAAGGTATCAAAACAAAATGCTTACAAAATGAACTCATAAAAAATTAAAAAAATTAAAATGATTGAATTAAACACTAAAAATGAATTAAATCATATAAATGTAAAATAAAAAAAATGATTGATTTGAAAATAAAACAAATGAAATTATAAAACTATATTATTATATATATATATATATTATTTTGTTTTATTATATAATGTATTTATTTAAATAATTTAAAATAAAATAATTGAAAAACACTAAAAATAAATAAATCAATTATAAATGTAGAATTAAAATAAATTAATTTTAAAATAAAAAAATCAAAACAAACAAAAAAGTAAATCATATAAATGTAAAATTAAAATAAATAATTGTATAAAAAACAGATACAAATAAAACACTAATTTTAATTATAAAAGTGTAAAATATAATAAATAATTTTAAGAATAAAAATAATTGAAATAAACACTAAAATTTTATCAAATCATATAAATTTAAACTGTAAAATAAATCAATAATTTTAGAATAAAAACAAATAAAAATCAGACACTTACTAAAAAATTAAATAAAAAAATGTAAAATTAAACTAAATAATTAAAAAAAAATACAACTTAAACACTTCAAATAATAAATATTTAAAATTAAAAATATTTTTTTTAAACCAAAACCAAAAATTAATTAAATTATAAAAATATAAAATAAATAATTTTAAAATAAAAACAAATCAAAATCAGACACTTACTAAAAAATTAAATAATAAAAACGTAAAATTAAACTAAATAATTAAAAACAAATACAACTTAAACACTTTAAAAAAATATTTTAATTTAATTTTACATTTTTATTATTAAATTTTTTAGTAAGTGTCTGATTTTGATTTGTTTTATTTTAAAATTATTTATTTTATTTTGTATTCTTATAATTTAATTAATTATTACTATTTTGAGTGTTTTGGTTTAAAAAAAATATTTTAATTTAATTTTAAATTTTTATTATTTTAACCAAAACACTCAAAATAGTAATAATTAATTAAATTATAAAAATACAAAATAAAATAAATAATTTTAAAATAAAAACAAATCAAAATCAGACACTTACTAAAAAATTAAATAATAAAAACGTAAAATTAAACTAAATAATAATAAATAAATACAACTTAAATAGTTAAAATAATAATTTAAAATTAAATTAAAATATTTTTTTAAACCAAAACACTCAAAATAGTAAAAATTAATTAAATTATAAAAATATAAAATAAAAAAATAAATAAAAATAAACCTCACGTGTGACCAGAGAACCACAATCGATTATTCAAAGGGACTCATGTAGTCATTTAGTTGGAAGGGGTTCGTCCGACAGACGTCTGAGAATGTTTCTCATCTCCTAACACATGTACGTGATGTTGTACACGAAGCTGGATTCAGCTAATGGGCCCGCGGGAAGACAAATTGAGCCGTCAGGAACGAGAGACGCGGGACCGGCCCGATCCGGACGGACGGCGGGTTAATGAGCGAATCACCAACTCTTGTTTCTGGGGTTAATGAAGAAGAAGCAGCAACACGAACACCGTCTGATCACATGTCTCATTTACTGCGCTCATGATTGTACATAAATTATATAAAACAATAGCCGTTTGGTTACCACAATAAAAATCATAATAATAAAAAAAAAACAACAATAGCAGCTCTAGAAACATCATCATCATCATCATTTCAGAAGCACAAGAGCCAAAACTGCTTGAGAAGTTTCTTCATCTTTGGTTTAGAAATGACCGCCGTTCTTTCACAACTACACAAAACTACAGCAACTACTTCTTCTATTGCTTTAGACGGATTGAGCTCAACGATCACCGCGTCCTTTCCTTAATCCCTAACCTTTTTAATCATTTTTTCCTAATTATTATTCGAGATGCGTCAAGCAAAGCAGGCTAAAACGTTAAATGTCAGTGTAAAATGATCAAAAAACAAGAGCTTTGTGAAAAGTAAAAATGCAGTCCATTCAGGAAAATTATAATTCCCTCATTTTTCCCTCAAACGAAGACATGAGGATTCGGTTCCGAAAATACTTGAGATGCATTCAAATTAAGGCAAGTGATGTTTTTGTAAATTCCTACAAAACCAACATTTGACAGACGGAAATCAGCAGAATATGAAGATGAGACAGCTTAACATCTGAGGAAGACGGTCCGGTCCGTGTTCTTCTTCTTCTAATTCTACGTCATATCCGCTCTATCCACACGTCAGTCCGACAGACAGAAACAAAAATCATGAAATACTCCTCATCACCTCCTGAAGTCCTTCAGTGGCTTTAAGTCCAGGCAGGAAATGAGTCCAGTCTGTGTTTTTGGCGCTGAGATCAGCGGGAAGTTCATCTCGAGTCCATGTTTTCAGTGCGGAGCGTCCGATTCTCCATCAGAAGGCAGCGCTGACCGACATCCAGCTCTTCTGGACGCTATCTGACCACACAGACACAGACGTGATCATGACTTAAAACTCACATGAGAGTCTGTAAAAGCACGCATTTAAAAACACTTTAGGTTTAACATTACTTTTAAAAGCTAAGAATTAAATAATAAAACGTTAAAAAAAAAATATATATCTAAATAAAACAGTAAAAATAAAATACATTATAAGTGCAAATGATTAGCTTTAAAATCTGTTGATTCATGAAAATGTAAAATTAAAACATTAAAAATGTAAAAAAAAAAATATTTAACAATAAAATCAATTAAAATAAAACACTTCATTTTCAAATTTTACAATAAAATAAACAATAAAATGTTAAATAGATTATTTTAAAATAAAAACATCAAAATATAACACTAATACTCATTTTAAATTAAAATTAAACAAAAAGTAAATGGATAATACGTTTACACTATTTATTAATCTATTATTACAATATATTAGTGCATTATAAACACCACTGAAGCATTTAGAAAAAAATGATTAACATATAATATTAATATCTAACTATACGAACACATTTTTACATTTTAAGGTTGCATATCTAATTAATTTAATAGCGAATCGTTATACGTAGATGCAATAAATGAAGCATTAACGAAACACACTAAAATGAATTACATTTTGGAAATGTAAAATTAAATAAAACATTTAAAATTCATAAAAATGTAATAATCAAAATGAATGAAACCTGAAAATGTAAAATTTAAATAAATTAATGCACATTTTAAGTTAACTTTTGACCATAAAAAAATAAATATAAATATACTATATTATATATATAAAAAAATGCCTGTAAAAATGTAATAATCAAAATAAATGTAAATTTAAAAAAATAAAAACAAATCGAAACACACTAAAATGAATGAAACCTGAAAATGTAAAAATTTAATAAATTAATGCACATTTTAAGTTAACTTTTGACCATAAAAAATAAATATAAATAAATATATATATACTAAATTATATATATAAAAAAATGCCTGTAAAAATGTAATAATCAAAATGAATGATTAAAATAAATGTAAATTAAAAAAATAAAAACAAATCGAAACACACTAAAATGAATGAAACCTGAAAATGTAAAAATTAAATAAATTAATGCACATTTTAAGTTAACTTTTGACCATAAAAAAAATAAAAATAAATATAAATATATATATATATATATAAAAAAAAAATGCATATAAAGTTATTAGGCTGTAATGTGCATTAAAGTAATTCATATATAATATTAATTTAAGTTTGTATTTAATTATTTTAATAGAATATTTATAAATCTACATGAATGATTCCCAATGCATTAAATGATACTAACATTGACTTTAATAAATATTAAAATAATAAAATATGATGTTCATTTACACATACACTAACTATTTTAGTTCGGTAAGTTGACGTGAACTATGTAGTGTGCAGTGAACAGGACGTAGTGCGCACTTGGACTGGTAGGAGCAGGGTTGAATGTGGTCACTGGTTTCCACGGCGATCTGTTGCTGTGCTACGTGGACGTCCTGTGATGAGGGAGCCACGGTCTGAGGAGGAGCTTCAGTTGCCACGCCCTGAGAACAGGAAGTGACATCATCATTCAGGAAATGCACAGCTGGCGAGTGCACAGTTACTCCCAACAAACCCAGAATTGAGATATGACGATATGAGATTTAATTCATATATGCGCCACTCAAACTCATATTCAACTCAATATATACTATATATTTTAGTATTGTAATTTTACAGCTGTACTGTAATAATTAGAATAATTTATTTAATTAACATTAAAATATAATGACAATATAGTGCAGCCTTACAAACAAATAAAATAGAATTATTATATTATTTTTGCTTAAATACTCTTTATTTTACAGTGAAACATACTTTTTTTTGTTTAATATTTTTATTTCTTAATAATAATAATAATTATTATTATTACTATTATTATAATATTGATATATAATAACAATATTTTGGGCCAAGTCGTAAAAAATATTATTTTGCTTGAATTATGTTTATTTATTTATTATTTTTAATTTTACAGTGGAACATAACGATAGTAATATTTCTTACTATGCTTCATGTTCTCATTTAACAATAAATATAATAATTATAGTCACATCGATATAATACAACATTTTTGGGCTTAGTAGTGCAGATCTACAAACAATTTTACTTATTTTTGTCCTTAATTTTTACTTTTAATTTTAACAAATATTTTATTATTTTGCTTATTTTTTTAAATTTTACAGTGGAATTTTACAATAGCAATATTTCTTATTTTGTTTAATATTTTATTTGGTAATAACAACAACAACAACAAAAAAACAATAATTATAATCATATTGATATACATCATATTTTTTTGCAGGTGCATTTTTTTTAATCAGAAAAATCACAATTGGATATTTTCTGAAAGTTGAGAAGGGTCTGGATTTGTTTTCGCTCTATATCGCTCATGAAATGCATGTGATTTACCTCTACAGGAAGTGCTGACGGAGGGACCGGTGTTAACTGATGGATGAATGTTCCTTGCATAGGGGCCACAGCAGCTGGAGCCGTCATGTACTGAAACACACACACACGTAGTTCTCCTTCTGTCCTGCAGAGGGCACTGACTGATCAAGAGCGTCAGATCAAGCTGTGCTTCCAGTGTGTGTGTGTGTGTGTGTGTGTGTGTGTGTAAAGGATGGTTCAGAGGGCAGTGCTAATGAGTGGAGTTAAAGGGCGTGGTCACAGGTGATTAACTTCCTGTACCGGAGCACAGGGTAAACTACATCAGTGTCACAGAAAACTGATTGCACATCACTCGATGAGCCCTCACACACACACACACACACACACACACACACACGCGCGCGCACACACACACGCGCGCACACACACACACACACACACACACACACGCACACACGCGCGTGCGCGCGCGCACACACACGCGCGCGCGCACACACACGCACACACACGCGCACACACGCGCGCACACACACACGCACGCGCACACACACGCACACGCACGCACGCACACGCACGCACGCACACACTATGTTTTCATGTTTTATGGGGACATTCCATAGGCGTAATGGTTTTTATACCGTACAAACTGTACATTCTATCCCCCTACACCTAAACCGACCCATCACACAAAATGTTCTGCTATTTTACATTTTTAATAAAACATTGTTTAGTATGTTGTTAAAGCTGTTTGAAATATGAGCATAAAATACGTTGTAATACCAGTGTCATTATACACATTTGTGTCCTCATAAATCATGAAATAAAGGACACACACACACACACACACACAGTACCTGTTTTTACCTGCTTTCTACTTTTCACAAGGATTAAAACACATCAGCGCCACACTGATACAGTCAGTCAGATCCTGCAGTGAACATTCATGTATTTCTGCGTCAGCGTTTTACATCTGACGAACTGAGAATGTTAAAACGAAGTCTCTGACGGAGTGTTTATCATCTGAGGGGAAAGTGTGTGTGGTGTAGTTCACACACAGACGGGACAGATGGTGTGTGTTTGACGACGGAGAGGGTTCAGCGGGGTGTCTTGAGACAGAATACGTGAACCAGGTTCTAAACGATCTTGCGCACACACACACACACACACACACACACACACACAACAAACAAACTCCCATCCATGTATTAACTCTAAACTCCACCAATAATTTCTAGACGCAGGCATCGTCGAGAGGTAAACTTTTTTCCTCACAGCTCATAGACGTGGGAACCAATCTTGTATATAGTTCAGTATATTCATGTATATAGTCTGGATTTTAGTCTTGAATATAGTCCCAAATGTAGTCTGGTATATAGTTGGGTTTTTAGTCTTGTAGATAGTTCTGTTTATAGTCGAGTATATAGACCTGTTTTAGTCCTCTATATAGTCCAGTATTTAGGCCTGTATATAGTCCTGTAAACAGACCTGTACACTGTCCAGCAACAGGTCCAGTTTTTAGTCTTGTATATAGTCCAGTATATAGACCTGTGAATAGTCTTTCGTATAAACCTCTATAGAGTCCTATATACTGTCCAAAAACAAAAAGTTACTGTAGGTCAATAGTCAGGTTTTTATTTTTGATAAATAGTGCCCTAAATAGTCCTCTATATAGTCTGGTATTTAGTCCTGTATACAGACCTTTGTATAGTACTTATATATATATATATATATAGGGCTCTTTAGGTTTGTATATAGTCCTGTAACAGTCCAGTAAATAGTTACTGTAGGTCAATAGTAGGTTTTTAGTCTTGTATATAGTGCCCTGTATAGTCCTCTATATAGACCTGTATATTGTGCCGATTATAGACCTGTGTATAGTACCCTAAATAGGCCTGTATATAGTCTTGTATACAGATTTGTACACTGTTCAGTGAATAGTTACTGTAGGCCAATAGTCAGGTTTATATTCTTGATATAATAGTCTCTCTTGATATAATAATAACTCTTGATATAATAGTCCTCTATATAGTCCGGTATTTAGTCCTGTATACAGACCTTTGTATAGTACTTTATATAGGCATTATATATATATAGGCATTATTATATATATATATATATATACATATATACATATACATATACACACACATACACACACACTTATATACATATATATAAATATAGGGCTCTATAGGCCTGTATATAGTCCTCTAAAAAGGCATGTATATAGTCCAGTGTATAGTCCTTTATAGGCCTGTATAGAGTCCAGATTATAGACCCGTGTATAGTCATCAATATAAGGCTGTATAAAGGTCCAGTAAATCGTTAGGCTTATAGTCAGGTTTTTAGTCTTGTATATAGTGCAGTATCTAGACTGGTGTATAGTTAGGTCTATAGTCTTGTATATAGTGTAGTATATAGACCTGGTGTATAGTTAGGTCTATAGTCTTGTATATAGTCCAGTATATAGACCTGGTGTATAGTTAGATCTATAGTCTTGTATATAGTCCAGTATATAGACCTGGTATATAGTTAGGTCTATAGTCTTGTATATAGTCCAGTATATAGACCTGGTGTATAGTCTTGTATATAGTCCAGTATATAAACCTGGTGCATAGTTAGGTCTATAGTCTTGTATATAGTCCAGTATATAGACCTGGTGTATAGTTAGGTCTATAGTCTTGTATATAGTCCAGTATATAGACCTGGTGTATAGTTAGGTCAATAGTCTTGTATATAGTCCAGTATATAGACCTGGTGTATAGTTAGGTCTATAGTCTTGTATATAGTCCAGTATATAGACCTGGTGTATAGTTAGGTCTATAGTCTTGTATATAGTCCAGTATATAGACCTGGTGTATAGTCTTGTATATAGTGCAGTATATAGACCTGGTGTATAGTTAGGTCAATAGTCTTGTATATAGTCCAGTATATAGACCTGGTGTATAGTTAGGTCTATAGTCTTGTATATAGTCCAGTATATAGACCTGGTGCATAGTTAGGTCTATAGTCTTGTATATAGTCTTGTATATAGTCCAGTATATAGACCTGGTGTATAGTTAGGTCTATAGTCTTGTATATAGTCCAGTATATAGACCTGGTGTATAGTTAGGTCTATAGTCTTGTATATAGTCCAGTATATAGACCTGGTGCATAGTTAGGTCTATAGTCTTGTATATAGTCCAGTATATAGACCTGGTGTATAGTTAGGTCTATAGTCTTGTATATAGTCCAGTATATAGACCTGGTGCATAGTTAGGTCTATAGTCTTGTATATAGTCTTGTATATAGTCCAGTATATAGACCTGGTGTATAGTTAGGTCTATAGTCTTGTATATAGTCCAGTATATAGACCTGGTGCATAGTTAGGTCTATAGTCTTGTATATAGTCCAGTATATAGACCTGGTGTATAGTTAGGTCTATAGTCTTGTATATAGTCTTGTATATAGTCCAGTATATAGACCTGGTGTATAGTTAGGTCTATAGTCTTGTATATAGTCCAGTATATAGACCTGGTGTATAGTTAGGTCTATAGTCTTGTATATAGTCCAGTATATAGACCTGGTGCATAGTTAGGTCTATAGTCTTGTATATAGTCCAGTATATAGACCTGGTGTATAGTTAGGTCTATAGTCTTGTATATAGTCTTGTATATAGTCCAGTATATAGACCTGGTGTATAGTTAGGTCTATAGTCTTGTATATAGTCCAGTATATAGACCTGGTGTATAGTTAGGTCTATAGTCTTGTATATAGTCCAGTATATAGACCTGGTGCATAGTTAGGTCTATAGTCTTGTATATAGTCCAGTATATAGACCTGGTGTATAGTTAGGTCTATAGTCTTGTATATAGTCTTGTATATAGTCCAGTATATAGACCTGGTGTATAGTTAGGTCTATAGTCTTGTATATAGTCCAGTATATAGACCTGGTGTATAGTTAGGTCTATAGTCTTGTATATAGTCCAGTATATAGACCTGGTGCATAGTTAGGTCTATAGTCTTGTATATAGTCTTGTATATAGTCCAGTATATAGACCTGGTGTATAGTTAGGTCTATAGTCTTGTATATAGTCCAGTATATATAGACCTGGTGCATAGTTAGGTCTATAGTCTTGTATATAGTCTTGTATATAGTCCAGTATATAGACCTGGTGTATAGTTAGGTCTATAGTCTTGTATATAGTCTTGTATATAGTCCAGTATATAGACCTGGTGTATAGTTAGGTCTATAGTCTTGTATATAGTCCAGTATATAGACCTGGTGTATAGTTAGGTCTATAGTCTTGTATATAGTCTTGTATATAGTCCAGTATATAGACCTGGTGTATAGTTAGGTCTATAGTCTTGTATATAGTCCAGTAGTATATAGACCTGGTGTATAGTTAGGTCTATAGTCTTGTATATAGTCCAGTATATAGACCTGGTGCATAGTTAGGTCTATAGTCTTGTATATAGTCCAGTATATAGACCTGGTGTATAGTTAGGTCTATAGTCTTGTATATAGTCCAGTATATAGACCTGGTGCATAGTTAGGTCTATAGTCTTGTATATAGTCTTGTATATAGTCCAGTATATAGACCTGGTGTATAGTTAGGTCTATAGTCTTGTATATAGTCCAGTATATAGACCTGGTGCATAGTTAGGTCTATAGTCTTGTATATAGTCCAGTATATAGACCTGGTGTATAGTTAGGTCTATAGTCTTGTATATAGTCTTGTATATAGTCCAGTATATAGACCTGGTGTATAGTTAGGTCTATAGTCTTGTATATAGTCCAGTATATAGACCTGGTGTATAGTTAGGTCTATAGTCTTGTATATAGTCCAGTATATAGACCTGGTGCATAGTTAGGTCTATAGTCTTGTATATAGTCCAGTATATAGACCTGGTGTATAGTTAGGTCTATAGTCTTGTATATAGTCTTGTATATAGTCCAGTATATAGACCTGGTGTATAGTTAGGTCTATAGTCTTGTATATAGTCCAGTATATAGACCTGGTGCATAGTTAGGTCTATAGTCTTGTATATAGTCTTGTATATAGTCCAGTATATAGACCTGGTGTATAGTTAGGTCTATAGTCTTGTATGTAGGCTGGAATTTAGTCGATGCAAACCCAAACCGGGAAATAGTGTGATTCGCATTCGGACCAACAACCACTCAGACTGTCTGACCGACATGTAACCGTGACCAAAGGCAGACGATGTTTTTCTGTAGCGTTCAGTAATGAGTGAATCTGAACTCCGAGCAGACGTGACCCATAACATACAGACTCACGTTAGCAGCGGAGCCCAGTGTGAGCTGGTTCATCTGTTGAGTTAGTGGAGTCATCATGGCCGCGGGTGGCACCGATACGGCACTGTGCTCGAGCGCCGGAGTGATGACCGCTCCCTACGGATACACAGATCAATGCAACTCTTGGCAGGTTTGTAACCACTTGTTTTTATAGATCGAGTTTGAGTTGTGTAAAAATAAATGAAACTTCAGCACAGAACACACTGAAATTGATTTAGTGAATATAAACGTTGGTTATGGTCGGCCGATTCCATATCGTGTGGAACGATTCATCCGTCTGGCTTCAATTCGGTGATAGAATGTGAGCTGAATGAAGTCGATCAATGATTTTAACACTCAAGAAACAGCGTGAGAAACAAAATAAGCGAATCGGCAGAGACCTCAAGTCCACTTACAAAACTCAGTCAAGGTTTCTTGCAACAGAAACGATCACAATTTAGTTTTTAGCATCAATTTCAGCCTCTCTAATGCTTACTGTAAGAGCCATATTTAATCATTCATACTTTCACATTTTTATTATGTAAATGTGGTGCAATAATAATTTTTGTCAAGTCATTTACTGTTGAATATGTTCAGTTGGTTTATGCTTGTTCTTACTGCGCATTATCAGTTTTTGTTGTAATTCACGTGATAGGATGTTGACGCACATGTTAAGTTCAGATTAACGTTGAGAGAACTAAAAGCTTTTTCATGGTGTGATATCGTGTAAATCGGCTCATAAGTATGGTACCTCTACAAATAAGTCGTTTAGAGGATGTCACTGAATAAGAAGATTACGCTGTATGTGAGAAACGTGATTATTCACTGACTTTGAAGAATAAACCATTCGAACGGAAACTATGGACTTTGGTTGGTGAATACAATATAAGAAACGCGTCAAAACTTGTGGAATAACAAAAAGACATTCACATGTCCCGTACACTTACAATTAAAAAAGACGTGCATGTTAAAAGGTCATACAGAGAAGAAAGGTCACTTACTGTCGGTTGCATCACGTACTGTTGTTGGGGCATCCATGCCGTACTCTGAACCTGTGAGCAACAACAAACACAAACGTGAAGATCTACACAAGAACAACATATAAACTAGTATGAAGGGTTTCATAGATATGAATGGTTTCATTTGAACATATTGGAGTTTAATTAGTGGTGCAAATTTGCATTTGGTGTGAACAGACAGCAGAACAGAAGACAATGTTCCTCTGCTGATACTGATAAATCAATCTGAGAGAGTGATGGATTACAGCTCTCTTTCTCATCTGACAGCGCCTCGCTCCTTCTCACTTTCTCTCATTTGTTAGTAAAATGTCCCGTGCGACG
>CM074306.1:10477635-10482635 GCA_037194245.1 Opsariichthys bidens
CTTACGGGTGAAGAACCACATGAGGAAGAGGAATTGGCCCTTCGCCGGCAGTTTGATTGACAGGCGATCTGACCAATCAGAACCCCGAATCCGTCATTTTGTCGGTCAAAGCGGTCAGGGGAGTTAGTAGATGAACGTCGGTGAACTTGAATCACGTCTCAAAACAACATTCCTTCTGATGTTCATTCATGTTTATTTGATGCTATAAATGAACTAGAGATGATCGAGGAGCGACAGCGACACATTAAACACACACTAGACGCTATTTATTGATTAAACTTCTTTTAAAAATTACAATATTTGAAATAAGTAACTGTTTCATACGTTGTCAGTGTCCTCTTTGCTCCACGATGTATTTTTCCCTCCGTGAGAACATGATGTGTGGCACGAGAGCGACATAGCAACAGTAACTAAAGGGGGCGGGGCTTTGCGAAGGGTCAATTCATGACTGAATTTTCATTCTTAGATGAACTAACCCTTTTTGCACTTAGTGGTGGTTTACCTGGCGAAGCCGACGCCTCTGCTCACGCCGCTGGCGTCTCGTAATATCCGCGTGGAGATCACGTGACCGAAGGGTCGAAGCACCGCCTCCAGCTCCTGTTCATCCATAGAGACGGGCAGATTAGACAGGTACAGGTTAGTGGGGTCCTGCTCCTGCTGCTACAGACACACAGACACACACAGATCATCCATGAGACTTAAACACTTGCACTGACAGTTTGAAAGATTCAAATTTAACAACCAATGTAAAAAAGAAGGGATTGCATTGCAACTTCAGGATAAAAGCAATAAAATGTCTAAAAAACACAAAGAAAAACAGCTAGAAATAAAATTAACATCATCTGAGAAATACAGAAAAACGATACATTGTGTTTGAACTTGCATGATGACAAATGTTTGTGTCAGTGTGAGAACATGAACATGGGTGTTTACACAAACTGTGTAAGAGTGTGAGTTTGTGATGAAGGATCAGGGTTCGACTCTCATTCACACAGACACACGAACAAACACAAACAAACATGAATAAACACTAACAAACACTAACAAACACTAAAAAACACTAATAAACAAATAAATACTAACAAACATTAACAACCACTAATAAACACAAACAAACAATAACAAACACTAAAACAAATAAATACTAACAACTACTAATAAACACTAACAAACACTAACAAACATGAATAAACACTAACAACCACTAATAAACACTAACAAACACTAATAAACAAATAAATACTAACAAACACTAACACTAACAACTACTAACAAACACTAATAAACAATAACAAACACTAATAAACAAATAAATACTAACAAACACTAACAAACATAAATAAACAAATAAATACTAACAAACACTAACAACCACTAATAAACACAAATAAACACTAACAAACACTAATAAACAAATAAATACTAACAACCACTAACAACCACTAATAAACACAAATAAACACTAACAACCACTAACAACTACTAACAACCACTAATAAACAATAACAAACACTAATAAACACTAACAAACACTAATAAACAAATAAATACTAACAAACACTAACAACCACTAATAAACACAAATAAACACTAACAACCACTAACAACAACTAACAAACACTAATAAACAATAACAAACACTAATAAACAAATAAATACTAACAAACACTAACAACCACTAACAACCACTAATAAACACAAATAAACACTAACAATCACTAACAACTACTAACAAACACTAATAAACAATAACAAACACTAATAAACAAATAAATACTAACAAACACTAACACTAACAACTACTAACAAACACTAATAAACAAATAAATACTAACAACTACTAATAGACACTAACAAACACTAACAACCACTAATAAACACAAATAAACACTAACAACTACTAACAAACACTAATAAACAATAACAAACACTAATAAACAAATAAACACAAATAAACACTAACAACCACTAACAAACACTAACAAACACTAATAAACACAAATAAACACTAATAAACACTAATAAACACTAATAAACACTAATAAACACTAATAAATACTAACAAACACTAACAAACATAAATAAACAAATAAATACTAACACTAACAACCACTAACAACCACTAATAAACACAAATAAACACTAACAAACACTAATAAACAAATAAATACTAACAAACACTAACAACCACTAACAACCACTAATAAACACAAATAAACACTAACAACCACTAACAACTACTAACAACCACTAATAAACAATAACAAACACTAATAAACACTAACAAACTCTAATAAACAAATAAATACTAACAAACACTAACAACCACTAATAAACACAAATAAACACTAACAACCACTAACAACTACTAACAAACACTAATAAACAATAACAAACACTAATAAACAAATAAATACTAACAAACACTAACAACCACTAACAACCACTAATAAACAATAACAAACACTAATAAACAAATAAACACAAATAAACACTAACAACCACTAACAACTACTAACAACCACTAATAAACAATAACAAACACTAATAAACACTAACAAACTCTAATAAACAAATAAATACTAACAAACACTAACAACCACTAACAACCACTAATAAACACAAATAAACACTAACAACCACTAACAACTACTAACAAACACTAATAAACAATAACAAACACTAATAAACAAATAAATACTAACAAACACTAACAACTACTAACAAACACTAATAAACAAATAAATACTAACAACTACTAAGAAACACTAATAAACAATAACAAACACTAATAAACAAATAAATACTAACAAACACTAACAACTACTAACAAACACTAATAAACAATAACAAACACTAATAAACAAATAAACACAAATAAACACTAACGACCACTAACAAACACTAACAAACACTAACAAACACTAATAAACACTAACAAACACTAATAAACACTAATAAACACTAATAAACACTAATAAACAGCACTGAGAGACTCTGACAGAGAGACAGACGGTAGGCTGACAGCACATAAAGCTCCTCGGTCACGCTAATGTCCTTTAATAGTGAGTCAAACACGCTTCACTGCCATGGAGTAAACTACACTGCCACTGAAGCCTGGGTGTGTGAGTGTGTGTGTGTCTGAAAGTGTGTGTTTACAGCTGAATGTCGCAGTAAGCAACACCGGGGCTAGTTGTCACAGGTCTATCTCTTAGAGACTTGATGGTCAATTACGCAAATGCTTGTTTCTCTTTAATATGTTGGCTTCACATATCTAATACAATTACATACAATTATCATAAAATAAACATTTTTATGTAAGAATTTAATAAATATACACCACCGGTTTGAAATAATAATTAAGATTTTAAATGTTTCTGAGAGCAGTCTCTTCTGCTCGGCTACATGCATTTGATAAAAAAAAAAAAAAAAAAGTTATATTGTGAGATATACTTACAATTTAAATTGCAATTTTACTACTATTTTAAAGCGCTCTATGTGAATATTTTGTCAAATGTAATTTATTCCTGTGATCAGAGCTGAATTTTCAGCATTATCAAAAACAAGAATATATTATAATTTTAAAAGATATATTAAATTTAATTCAAGAAATATCATTTAAATAATAATCATTTTGAAATTATATAATATAATAATATAGTAAAATCTAATTTATATAATTAATTAATATATAAGATATAAGAAATACACAATTTAAAATATTTACTTTAATTATTTTATATATAATTATACATGATATGAACACACACATATACATATATGTATGTATGTATATACACATATATATAATTTATGAGATCATTTAAATATTTTAACAATTACACACACATACATATATATATATATGAGTGTGTGTGTGTGTATATATAATAAATAAAATAATTCAAATATATAAATCAAAACACTTATATATATATATATATATATATATATGAAGTGAGGGCTGAAAAGTGTGTGTTATGCTCCTTCTATATATACTGTATGTATGTATGTAAATGCGTGTGTGTGTGTGTGTGTGTGTGTGTGTGTTCGTCTCCGTCTGTGTCTGGCATGTACATGGTCAATGTGTTTCATTCATGTTTTGGAAGGATGGCACAGGAAACAGACGTGCCCGACAGTGTGTGTGTGTGTGTGTGTGTGTGTGTGTGTGTTCCATCCTGTTGTGTAAACAAATGTAAACACACATTTGGACTACACACGTGTTCTTTCCGACGCTCTGATTATTGTGGGAAACCTGTTTGTGTGCCTTTAGAAATCAAATAACGATTCTGATCATGTGACTCCGATCTCGTTCACAGTTCATCTGTCTTAATAAATAGGTTGATTTGAGTTTAAAGCTCCGTCACATCTCTCCACGCTTCATTTCCTCTCATCCTGTCTGTATTAAAGGCTCTCAATATCTTCTTCTGTGAACACCATGCTTTAGAAAACTTCCAGACCCTTTACTGCCTCAGATTAGAGCTTCGGTTTCCCAGAAGCCCTGCTGCTGTAACTATACGCTAATAAGAATCAGGCGGCAACGGTTAATTGGAGAGATGAAGCGTGAGAGAAACAGAGAGACAGTTCTTCTCACAGCGGACAGCAAACTTAACTTCAAGTTTCCTGTTTAGAAGTTTCTCCTGAGAAGACTTTTCTTTCAGAATTTTGTTTCGATTTCATCCCATAAAGCAGTTAATATTTAAGAATATGAAAGTTCAACTTCTGCATCACATACAACGTCAAAAAAAAATGATTTGAGAATAAAATAAAGACTCCAAGCCGATTCTTTGTGAAATGCACTTGCAATTCTATTAGTATTTCTACGCCAATTTCTTTAAAATGCAACTCCTATTTTATTTGCCAACTTTTTCTGCATTCGATGATCAATCTTTTTTGCCATTCATCATGAGTCACTTAACTTATTAAACTCCATCACTACGATGCTTTGCTATCCCATAAGGCCACGGGAAGCGACACGACCGGGTCACATGACCATGACA
>CM074306.1:10487635-10490135 GCA_037194245.1 Opsariichthys bidens
TATTAATCTGTCAATTTAAGTCAATAAAAATGTTTTTATAAAGTTTATTCAAATTATTAAGTTCTCAAATATTTTTAAGAAAATTCTATTTTATATATCCAAGATAAAAAGTATTTTTTATTGCTTACTTTCTTAATTTTCTGAGGAATATTTACACATACGGCCGCTCTCATACGCCGTCGTAATTTTAGGGTAAAATTAAAAAATGAGGTTCATATTCGACTAGTTTTTGTAGAGTTGTGACTTCAAATTCAGTAAAAAAAAAAAAAATTACGCATAATCGATAACTAAAATGACTAACAATGAGCAATATATATTTTTACATCATTTATTAATCTGTCAATTTAAGTCAATAAAAATGTTTTTATAAAGTTTATTCAAATTATTAAGTTCTCAAATATTTTTAATAAAATTATATTTTTATATTTCCAAGATAAAAAGTATTTTTTATTGCTTAAAAAAACATTTCTTACTTTCTTAATTTTCTGAGGAATATTTACACATACGGCCGCTCTCATACGCCGTCGTAATTTTAGGGTAAAATTAAAAAATGAGGTTCATATTCGACTAGTTTTTGTAGAGTTGTGACTTCAAATTCAGTAAAAAATAACCGATTAATCACTGCTTACATTATCATTTTTTGATTTTTGATGCTTAATTACAACAATTAATTTGAAATAACCCAATAAATTCATAAAAATTTTTTTAGAAATTATTTACAAAGGTTTTTTTAAGATTTCCCATTCTTTTTAAGAACATTCCTAGGAATTATTTCTGGAAAAACTTTTTTTTTTGTTTAAATTCTTCAGTGGCAGTTAAGAAGAACTTCATGCTTAAGACTGATTCCCGAATCCGAACCTCGAGCGCATCGTGTCTAAAAGCGGTCAATCTTTGTGAAACTGTCTCCAGGAAAACCAAGACCAACTAAACTGCTTTTCGTTATCCGATCACCTCTAACCAAGTTCGAGAAACACCATCACATTAAACTCCTCGTACACTCATCTCCTTGGCAACAACCCTTCGTTTTCTGCTCCGACTTCACTTTCCTCCTTCGTGTTCCCCATTTTTCCTGACCTCATCCATCAGCGAGCCGAGAGGAAACCCACAAACCTGATTAATGAGTTATGAGGTATTTATGAGCGATCACTCTTTCCCACAATCCCTCACTGGTCCTTTATTTTCCGTCACACCTTCATTCTCGGGGCTGTATCAGCAGATAAGGGTCACACTGGTGTTAATTAAAATTTCATGGCAGATTAAATGCGTACACACACACACACACACACAGTTTTTGGATTAAAGCCGTCAGCGGCAGCCTGTTATCCAGGAGAGATGAAGGTTTAATTAGAGAGGAAGTAGGTTATAAGACCCTCTTCACACATCAAATCCTAAAATCCTTCCTCACGGACACACTGGGGAAAAGCGTTATAGAAGGGCTAGTTAACCCTAAAGAGAGTACTGTACAATATTTGATATGCGAAGGACTGTAAACGATCAAAACTTCACTGATAATCCAGTCACACACACAATCTCCTCCAGTCCTCCTGTCTCTGACGGTTTTATGAAGGAAAAGTGTTTTAGTGTAATTGTACAAGCGTCCTCCTTCAGCTCACGTCTTCCTGCTGTCAAACCTGCTCTGATTTTATCACGCAAATGTGAGAATAACTTCGATTTAGTTACTTATATTTCATAAGTAATAAACCTGGACTGAAGCAGGTTTACTTGAATATTCAGACATCATTTATTAGAAAAATCAAAAATGATCATCAGGATGTTGAGGAACACACACATATACATATATATATATATATAGTGTCTATATATATTGTGTATATATATAAATATATATATATAGTGTATATATATATTTATATTGTGTATATATATTGAGTATATATATATATATATAGTGTATATATATATTGTGTATATACATATATTGTGTATATATATATATATATTTATATTGTGTGTATATATATATATATACATATATTTATATATATATATATATATATAGTGTCTATATATATTGTGTATATATATATATTGTGTATATATATATTGTGTATATACATATATTGTGTATATATATATATATATATTTATATTGTGTGTATATATATATATATATAGTGTATATATATATTGTGTATATACATATATTGTGTATATATATATATATATTTATATTGTGTGTATATATATATATATATACATATATTTATATATATATATATATATAGTGTCTATATATATTGTGTATATATATATTGTGTATATATACATATATTGTGTATATATATAAATATATATATATAGTGTATATATATATAGTGTATATATACACATATATTGTGTGTATATATATATATTTATATTGTGTATATATATATACTGTGTATATATATATATATTTATATTGTGTATGTATATATAGTGTGTATATATATATATATATAGTGTGTATATACATATTGCATATATATATATATATATA
>CM074306.1:10495135-10515135 GCA_037194245.1 Opsariichthys bidens
TGTGTGTACTCGTTTTGGCAATACTTGGGGGGACCAAATGTCCTCAATGTCCTGTACTGTGAAATACTTTCTCAAGCCACTAGTGAGGTCGTGTGACTGGTCCTCACTCGATAAAAAGGCTTATAAATCAGAGGTTTTCATGTAAATCTAATGTTTTGCACATGTTTCTGTGATGATAGGTTTAGGAGTCGAGGTTGAGTTAGGAGAGAGAAAACATCATTGACCTGATATAAAATCAATGAAGTCTATGTAAGTGTGTGTCAGTCTAAGTCTATGTGTGTGTGTGTGTGTCTGTGTGTGTGTATTCCCTGCGTTACAGGGACCAAATGTCCCCACAGGTATAGTAATACTAGTAAATGTTGATCTTGTTGGGACATTTTTTTGGTCCCCATGAGGAAACAAGCTTATAAATCATACAGAATGATCTTTTTTGAACCATTACGCCTATGGAATGTCTCCGTAAAACATGAAAACACAACGTGTGTGTGTGTGTGTGTGTGTTTTTGTGTGTTTTTGTGACATATCAGGACACAAATGTGTATGATGTCATGGGTGTGACACTGGTATTACAACTTCAAGGTGAAATATGAGGACATTTCATGTGTCCCCCACTTTTCAAACAGCTTTAAAAACACACTAAACAAGGTTTAATTAAAAATGTAAAAATGCAGAATGTTTTCAGTGAGGGTTCAGTTTAGGGGTGGGGGGTGGGGGGGGCAGAATGTACAGTTTGTACAGTATAAAAATCATTACGCCTAAGAAATGTCCTCATTTTGATAGCAAAACGAACAAGTGTGTGTGTGATTGTGTGTGTGGGCGGGCATTCCCTACATTATGGGGACCAAAATGTCCCCATAAAACATGAAAACACAACATGTGAGTGGTGTACAGTGGGCCTCCCTTCTAACACAACAGTTTAAACTGCATAGTATGAATTACATATTCACAGATTCTTAATAAAGCTATGAAAGAGCAGTGAAGGAATTTTTTTCTTTGGTTGTTTCATTAACATTAAATAACCTAAATGAGGCTGCTGTCACTTTAAGACCTGATGCATGGACACCATGCCCAACTGTTTACTTTCACTTTAGACATAACTGACTGTGTTTATGTAAATACTGTGTGTATATATTTGACGTTTCAAGCACAATAAGCCGCAAACTGATAATGAACTCATCATTATGCACGTTCTGCTCTTTCTTCTGTGCTCTATCATGTTTAAGCAGTATTTTTTTATATATTTACATACAGATAAACTGTATAGAAAAACCTCTATCAGTTGGAACCATAACATCTCCCAGCCTGTAATGCTCTCTCGTCCCGCGCTTTGAAAACCCCTGATATAAAACACACACACACACACACACACAGCTGCGGTTCTGATTACCATGATAACCAGCCAGATAACCGCAGGTAAACAAGCAGATGTGACCATTTACCCTTCAGGAGAGAGAGGATGACATCACACGGGAACAGATTTAATGAAAAACTTGTGCAGAGCAACAAACTGAATGTCTGAATGAAACCGATCTGCATTTCTAACGCTTTACGCAGACAAGCGTCATCTCACACCTGCACATCTGCTGGCCGTTTATAGGTGGTGTTTAACAGCACACAGATGTGCAGTATTTCATAAGTGCATCATTAAAACATCTTCAGGAACGGCAACAAATTCAACACACACACACACCCTCCAGACACAGAGATATTCAGAGCATGAAGATGCATGCAGAGTGTGTGTGTGTGCGCGTGATGCTCTAGTGATCTTGCCACTGTGTCTCACTGTATGAGAATTATGAGTGTGTGTGTGTGTGTGTGTGTGTGATGCCATATGCCACCAGCACAGATGTATAACACTGCAAATCTCACTGATGACCTCATACACACACACACACACACACTACAACGACTATAAAATTAAAAATTTATATGAATTAATAAACCGACATCAAAATGAGGAGAAGCCACAAGCATTAAAGTCTACACGAAACTACATTTAACATCAATAACCAGCATTAAATTACTGTTAAGTATTGGCAAGATAACTAGACGGTTAACATTAGATGAAAGCTTTTAAAAGACAAACATCATTTTGTTCGATAGAGATGGACGTTCACCATGATTTCATGCCTATAAGATATTTTTACTCCCAGATAAAACTTTTTAGAGCTTGGCATAACTAGAGAAAAAAAAAAAAAAATCATAAAATGGATCAAAATGAATGTAATGTTAATCTGCTGAAGTGGAGATTTCTGAATGACAGCAGACATGGATTGTAATTCTAAATTTACAGACACAAATAGAAAAAAAAAAAGTGCGATAAAATAAATATCCAGCTCAGTCGTGAAACTCATGATGATGGTACAATCACGTGGTACAAGCTGATTCTGCAGCCAATGAGATTGCTCGATCATCATTTCAATAGTCTGGTTCGGTGTTTACTGTATGCTAGCTCCTCCACCTCCCCAGCTCCACCTGCCTAGATCTGATACGGATTTATGTATGTCTATTTATGCAGCAGCATCATATCTTACATGCTCACAGCAGCGTATCTATGCATCTGTTAGCAACAGCAAGACTGAAAACATTAACATGCAAAAACTATTTCAAGAATTTTTTTTTCTACTAGTCTGAAGTTAAGGAAGCAAAGTAGTCTAAAATCTCAAAATTGACCAGTGCATGAAAACACAAGGGTTTTGCCTGCAGCACCTTGCCTCAAGTCATCTGAAGATAGTGCTGGAAAGACAAAAAACATCCTGAGAGCAAACAGACGCACAAGCGCCGTGAAAGAGCGATATATAGCTAATGAAGGACTTCAGAGGATATATGGAAATGTCTGTGACTTAAGATCTAAAAATTCCCTCACATTTCCATGATCCTGATCCTTATACAGCCAGAATTACAACAACACCACAGCTTAAACAGACGCACCGACGTCATCGATTACGTCGACTATGAAAATACGTCGACGCGTCACACTGTTTACATTCGGCTTCTGCTCCTGCAAATGGAGAAAGTTCCATTCAATCACAAAAACCCAGACCACGATTATCAAAAGTGCGGGAATACTTTAAACAGAGGCCGAATAAAACGGTCCTTAGTTCCCTTCGCAGAACCGAAATGGTGTACCACCTGTGGAATTGGTTCTCTGCCAAATTTTTGCGCGCGCAAGATCATATTTTGAGCAAAAGGGCGTTTCGCGCGCGAACTGAGTCGAGGAGAAAATCTTCGTCTCGCAAATAAGAAAATATTTCGAGCGAACGAAAATCGGTTTTGCATTTCAAAGAAGTTTATTTGGATGTGCGCGGACGTTCTCTTTCTTTGAGTCGCTCGCGCTCCTGATTCCCGCCCCGCGCGCTCTCGCCTGCTCGACACAAACCAGCGTTACAATGTGACAAAACTCCAGCCAATCTGCTAAATTCTGACTGTCTGGCTTGACAACCAATCACAAGACTCGATGCATCACAGACAGCGCAAGAGGAAAAACACACGGTTCAGGAGACGTTTGTTCAATGGCTTGAACACGATCAAAGACTGTAGAGAAAGTCTTTGACACTCTTCATGTTAAAGTTCACTGGACGAACACACATAATGACTTATTTTTAATCAAAATCAAATCGTATTATTACATAATGGCGTGTCCCAGGGTTTCTACACCTCAATGAACTGATAAATTACTTCTAACTTCTTACGTAAAAAAAGATCACTAGATTAATTTAATTGGGAATTGTTAGATTAGTCGACAGGAAAAATAATCCTTAGATTAGTCGACTAATTAGGGAAAAAAATAATCGTTAGATTAGCCAACTAATCGGGAAAAATAATTGTTAGATTAGTCGACAGAAAAAATAATCGTTAGATCAGTCGACGAATCGGGAAAATAATCCTTAGATTAGTCAACTAATCGGAAAAATAATTGTTAGATTAGTCGACTAATCAGAAAAATAATTGTTAGATTAGTCGACTAATTGGAAAAATAATTGTTAGATTAGTCGACTAATCGGAAAAATAATTGTTAGATTAGTCGACTAATCAGAAAAATAATTGTTAGATTAGTCGACTAATCGGAAAAATAATTGTTAGATTAGTCGACTAATCAGAAAAATAATTGTTAGATTAGTCGACTAATCGGAAAAATAATTGTTAGATTAGTCGACTAATCGGAAAAATAATTGTTAGATTAGTCGACTAATCAGAAAAATAATTGTTAGATTAGTCGACTAATCGGAAAAATAATTGTTAGATTAGTCGACTAATCGGAAAAATAATTGTTAGATTAGTCGACTAATCGGAAAAATAATTGTTAGATTAGTCGACTAATCGGAAAAATAATTGATAGATTAGTCGACTAATCGGAAAAATAATTGTTAGATTAGTCGACTAATCGGAAAAATAATTGTTAGATTAGTCGACTAATCGGAAAAATAATTGTTAGATTAGTCGACTAATCGGAAAAATAATTGTTAGATTAGTCGACTAATCGGAAAAATAATTGATAGATTAGTCGACTAATCGGAAAAATAATTGTTAGATTAGTCGACTAATCGGAAAAATAATTGTTAGATTAGTCGACTAATCGGAAAAATAATTGATAGATTAGTCGACTAATCGGAAAAATAATTGTTAGATTAGTCGACAGAAAAAATAATCGTTAGATCAGTCGACGAATCGGGAAAATAATCCTTAGATTAGTTTACTAATCGGAAAAATAATTGTTAGATTAGTCGACTAATTGGAAAAATAATTGTTAGATTAGTCGACTAATTGGAAAAATAATTGATAGATTAGTCGACTAATCGGAAAAATAATTGATAGATTAGTCGACTAATTGGAAAAATAATTGATAGATTAGTCGACTAATCGGAAAAATAATTGTTAGATTAGTCGACTAATCGGGAAAAATAATTGTTAGATTAGTCGACAGATAAAATAATCCTTAGATTAGTCGACTAATCGGAAAAATAATTGTTAGATTAGTCGACTAATCGGAAAAATAATTGATAGATTAGTCGACTAATCGGAAAAATAATTGTTAGATTAGTCGACTAATCGGAAAAATAATTGTTAGATTAGTCGACTAATCGCAAAAATAATTGTTAGATTAGCCGACAGGGAAAAAAATATTCGTTAGATTAGTCAACTAATCGGGGAAAAAAAAAAAAAAAAAAAAGTTAGATTAGTCGACAGAAAAAATAATCGTTAGTTGCAGCTCTAGAATCCGAACACTAAGGCTAAAGAAAACAACAACAAATGACTTTTACCTTTGAGAAACGTCCTCAAAGGGCGGTTGTGTCAGATTTCATTCACTACTGGAGACAAATCTGTGCTCAAACTAGAACTAATTAAAAACACACACTCCGTCTTGTTCAGCTGGGGTTTAAAACACAATTAAGTCACATGATTTTACTGCACTGACACGATCAGATTTGAGTTGAATAACGACAATATTGTCTTCTCAAGAGCGGCTTTACGGCTGAAACTGAAGTTGTTTCAGTTGATGAATTTTGCAACACTGTCACACAGGGAACGGTCTCAGAACGTTCTGGCAACGTTCTCTCAAAGTTCTTCCAGTAACGTTCGTTCAAACTTATCTGGAATGTTCTCAAAAACACACAGCGTTCATGGAATGTTCTGTCCGGAAACATTTTACGTATAATGTTTTTCGAATGTTACTTTCGAACGTTCTCTGAAACGTTCCTTTAGTTAGTTAATGAGCGAAAGGAATGACGTTTATATAACGTTTGTTTGCCGGGTTGAACCGAATTGAGCCGACACTATTGTCTTCTGCTTTACAGCTGAAACTGTATTCATCATGGATGAACTGTACGGCATTAACGCTGGTATTTTCCTGTTTATTACTGTAACGTGTAACCATTAACAATAAATGTGACTTGACAACTGTCAACTCGTGTCAGTGTCGAGGCCGGTCAATCCTGGAGCTGAAGCGAGAACAAAGAGAGGTGAAGAGTGGAGCTCTCGGTACCTTGCTGTGCGCGTAGGGCGGGTAGTAGCAGGTGTAGTACGGGTACATCTGGTGCTGCTCCAGCGTCTTTCCCATGAAGCTGCAGTCTGGAGTCCGGAGCGGAGCGCTGGTTGAGTCCCTGACGGACCGGCGTGATGAAGATCGGCTCCTCTGAGACGCTCCAGCACAATAATCCAGCGCAGACAGACCAGAGAGGACAGGCGGCAGTCCGGTATCCGTTCCAGCATGTGCTCCGTCCGTCAGTGGAGGAGAGAAGAGGAGCGTCTGTGATCCGTGCGATTCCTGCTCCAATAACAGCGTCTGGTTCAGGGGCTCGACTGAGGAGAGAGAGAGAGAGAGAGAGAGAGAGCAGCGGATTGAACCCTCTACTGGTGATAAATGAAACAACACGGCAGAAGCATCATTAAACACACCGCCTAACTAGACCTCATTTTTTTTTGTGCATTGCCATGCATTCGTTTAGCAGACACTGAACACATTTATATACGCAACCTAACGTTTGTTAAAAGCCTTCACACCTCTGCTGAGCCTCATGACGTCTGATTGACAGAGGTGCCGTAGATCTTCAATAATCAATTCACCAAGTAATCAATACCGTGGCTAAACACAATACACAACAAAACACTGATGTAATGTGTAGGTACAGTCTCCTGAGGGGGGCGATCAAATGAAGTTTGAGCCTCTATGGTTATTGAATAGAAAATGTCATTTATTCAAGGCAAATTTAGCTCCTTATTGGTGAACATCGTCATTTACATTCATACTGTACATGTGGAGACCAACGCTGAACCGTGAGGAGCTGTAACACACACACACACACATACACAACACACAGACACACAGACACACACACACAACGAACACACACACAGCACTTGTTTTGAAGATTCAGTCAGATTTAAGAGCGATAAAGAGACCTGATGTAAATAGAGCAGAACGGATCTCTCTCTCTCCTCCTCTCAGTCTCTGTTCGCTGTAGTTCAACACAACTGAGTGTGTGTGTGTGTGTGTGTGTTTCCCATGAGACTTTATCAACAAATCAGGTGCTGTTGGAGTCCAGGTGTGTTTCATTTCCCTGATGTTACACTCGGCCAGAGCTCCGTTTGCTTCCAGTCACGTGTGAGTGAACGTGGACGGGCGGAAACACGAGCAAATGCGAAGAATTTTCATCTTTCGCTGCGTTTGGTGAACCACTCGTGCAGCAAACAGGATCTGAACGACTCAGATTGAGTCCGTGGCTCAAACACAAACCTTAAAACTACCTGGACTGAAGTCTGAGAGAACATCCAATGAGAATATTCTAATGCAGAGCTGTGTAACTTTTTACTAAGAAGGGCCAGAAATTAAACTTGACTGATAAATGTTGGATTATATCTAACTAGAATAAAGTTATAAGAATATTAAAATTCACATTTAAAGAAAAGTCTGATTCACTTATATTCTCTACATCTCAACGCAACAAAACAAAATAATAAATAAAATAAAAAAACAAAAAAAATTAAAAAATAAAAGAAACAAAAATAATAAAATTAAACTAAAAAATAATAATAATAAAATAAACAAAAATAATAAAATAAAATTTAAAAATAATAATAATAATAATAAAACAAAATAGTAAAATAAAATTTAAAAATAATAATAATAATAATAATAATAATAATAAACAAAAATAATAAAATAAAATTTAAAAATAATAATAATAAAATAAACAAAATAATAAAATAAAATTTAAAAATAATAATAATAAAATAAACAAAAATAATAAAATAAAATTTAAAAATAATAATAATAATAAAATAAACAACAAGAATAAAATAAAATTTTTAAATAATAATAATAAAATAAACAAAATAATAAAATAAAATATAAAATAAAATAAGCTTCAATGGCATTAGGCCCTGGTTTGAACATCTCTTTTCTGAAGTTTTCAAAAGATTATTACTGGTTATACATAATTGAATACATATTAAAACAGAAGCTGAACAGAAGCATTCATCTTGACAATCAACTCACTATCTGAAACATCCGAGACTCGAGAAACAGTTAGAGTCAGTGCGACAACTACATGACATGAAAAAGAACCTGAATAAATCAGATTAACACAAAAACACTCACCGTGTGGGTTAACGTCAAACATACATGTGCGTATGTGAAATGAATCCCAGAAGCCCCTGCGTCTCCAGCAGATCTTCATTCATCCTGGAGCTGATCGTGTTCTGGGGAAGGAGGTAATCAGATGCTCATCAAACATTAATGCGGTAAAATGGCATAATGGGCTCTGATATGAAATCTGCAATTACCTCTTATGCTCATATTACTGCAAATGACTGACACGACGCACATCACACGCGCACACACACACACACACAGAGCTTTGAGACTGTATTAGTGAGCTCATCTCATTCACTTCCATTGTTTTATTCTGAGAGCATTTCTGTTGATCTGAGGATGCTGAACTCGTTCTCCTTTTCTCAGTCAGTTGTGGATCGTTCTCATCCCTCCGTTTCGCTCGAGTCCATCTCTGCCGCTCCAGATGGTGAATTACATGATGGAGAGGCAAGTGAACAGCCTTGTGGGAAATGGTGCAGACGTGCTGTCCGTTGTGTGCCATCTCTCCATCATTCCTAATGAGCGAATGTGCTGGGGGTTCTGGGTAATTGAGCTACTCACAACACTGAGGGCCGTGTCAGACAAACACACAAATCAAGAGTGATGGGGTCCTGACACCCCACAGGCCTTTAAACACACTGAAGTATTATTTGTAATTGTTTTATCAATTTTTTTATGCTTGTTTCATTTCGCTTTATTTTAAATTTAATATTTATATTTAATAATAATAATAATGTAATATTTAAATTGTTTTATTTTGATTATTTTATTTTAATATCATGTATTTATTTTCATTTTAAAATATTTTTCTCTTTTTTCATTTAATTTTAATGATTGATTTTTATTTATTTTATTTTATTATAAATAATTTCCCACTAATTGTTCTATTTTTCAAATTACTTTTTATTTTATTTTAAATGATTTTGGTTGTTTTATTTTTAAATTATGTGTTTCTTTTACTTTTAATATATTTTAAATTATTTAAATTTTATTTTATTTTAATTGACTAAATAAAATATTTTTTATTTTATACTAATTGTTTTATTTTGTCTGCTTTACTTTATGTATTTATTTCATTTTAAATCGTTAATTTAATTCATTCTTATTTTATTTATTTTAATTGTGCTATTTTGGTTGTATTTTTTTAAATGTATTTATTTATTTAGATTATTTGGTGTTTTATTTTATTTATTCAAAATTATTTATTGATTTTATACATTTTTTATTTGACTTGAATTAAACCATTTCATTGTTTTCTGCAAATTGTTTTATTTTGGTAGTTTTCATTTTCAATCATTTATTGTAATTTTTTGCTGATTTAATGAATTATCGAGTCATCACGTTATTGTCGTACACCGTGTTTGTGCGACGCAGGGTTCGGCGAGTCATCCCGGACACATGTGCATTTGTTCTGACGGAGGCGAGATCACAGAGCAGAAAAATCCCGGAGCCAACGCTCTGACTCAGATTCCCAGAGGTGAGCCGACATTCACAGTGCGCACACACAACAACAAACAAACAGCAAAAACCTGTCATGAACCCTAAACAAACAACACTTGAGTGGAGCAACAAGGCTGATCAAACAAACGGAATGCATTAATTGTGCAAACGTAGTCCCATCTGAACCGCCTTTAACATTTCCCATGATTCCTGATAAGAAGTACACTGCAGAAGGAAAGAGAATTTACATTTATGCATCCGGCAGACGCTTTTATCCAAAGCATTGCTTTCAGGGCTGGGTGGGTTACTTTTAAAATGTATTTCGCATTTTGTTACATTACTCAAGTTTAGTCACTTCATCTGAATACTTTAGAATACTTTGGAATACTAATAAGTGTGAAACAAACACAAAAAAGGTCATTCTGAGTTTTTATCTCACAATTCTGACTTTTTCCCTCTGAATTGTGTGATATAAAGTTGCAATTGTGAGTTATAAAGTCAGAATTATGAGATATAAACTCACAATATTGAGAAAAGTCAGAATTATGAGATATAAACTCACATACTAAATTCACAATTGCAAGAAAAAAAGTCAGTTTTGCAAGTTTATATCTCCCAATTCTGACTTTATAACTTGCAATTGTGAGTTTAAATCTCGCAATTCTGAGAAAAAGAAGTCAGAATTGTGAAACACAAACTCACAATTGTGAGGGAAAAAAAACAAATTGTGAGAAAAAGTCACAGTGACGAGTGAATTATAAAATGACTCTCAAAACAGTAAAACAGTGGAAAACATGAAACTGAACTCGTCTTTTTCAGACGGTCAGAGTCAGAGAATCACCAATCGCTGTTTAAATGACATTAAAACTCAAAGTAATCACTTTGGTAATCTAAAACACTTTTCAGATGGAACTGTAATCTGATTACCACCCATTTCAAATCAAACACAGTCACTCAAATTGTGTATTTTAAATGCGTCACTAAGTTACTTGTCTTTCGTTACTCCTCAACCCTGCCTGCTTTACATCTCACCAGTTCATGCATTCCCAAGGGTTCAAACCCATGACCTGAGCGTTGCGAGCGCCATGATCAACCGCTTGAGCAACGTTTGCCGTCTGTCGACCCGAGGAGGTGTTTAGTGCCACCGACGCCCGTCGTCACGGTGACCGGCGGATGAGCAGGGACAGATTCTGATTGGCCATTTCACGGTTTGCAGGTTTAAGGAAGCCAACGGATGAAACGACGGCTCACTTTCACTCCGCCGGAGCGATCTCGCACGCACTTCCGCTCTGAAGAGTGACTGGAGGGAAGACAGGACGGAAAAGAGGAAACAGACCGAGAGAAATGAGATCCAGCAGGGATCAGGAAGTGCCTGGGTAATTACCATGGAAACGGGTCCATTTCCCTGTGCATTATGGGGTGCGTTGAGTCCCTGAAGGCATACTGTAGTTTCAAAACACAACAACATGAAGACAGAATGAGAGATTACGGCTGTGTTCACACTTCTGAGCAGGGAAAATATTTAGATTTACTTTATATTTGCTTGAAATAAATGTAAGGTTTTTTTTTTTTAACAACACGATCACGTTTATGGTTCAGTTAATGGTCACATGATGACCATAAAAACATTTAAATGTGTCTTCAGGAAGTGTTTTCATTTTATTTTTAAATTATTTATTTTATTTAAAATAGTTCATAGATTTGTTTAGTAGCATTTTATTCTTTTTTATTTTAAAACTATGTATTTATTTACATTTTATTTGAGATAGTTCATCTTTTTATTAAGTATTTTATTTTGTATTTATTTTTATTTTAATTTCAAATATTTCATATTTTTACTAACCATTTTATTTTGATTGTTTGTTTTTATTCTAGGCTTTAAAGTACTAAAATAACTAGAATTGAAATGAAAAATGATATTTAAAAAAAAAGGGACAAAAACAACAAAATTAAAATAAAACCAGAAAATATATTTTAAAACATATATATATATATATATGAATATTTTAAAATATGAATTATATATATATATATATATATATATATATATATATATATATATATATATATATATATATATATATATATATATATATAAAAATTAATTTGATAATTTTTTGTTTATATATATATATATATATATAAAAAATTAATTTTATAATTTTTTGTTTATATATATAAAAAATTAATTTTATAATTTTTTGTTTATATATATATATATATAATTAATTTTATTATTTTATATATATATATATACACACACATTTCAAAATATTAACCACAATTATAATAGTATATCAATGATTTTTAAAATTATTTTAATTGATTTTTCTGTTTTCATTTTAATTTATTTTAAAGGTTTTTATTTTGTTTTATTAGTTTTCTAGTCATTTTTTAAACATCTATGTAGTTTTCGTTCAATTTTAGTACTACAGAATCAGAAATCTTGTCTTGTCTCGTTTAATATTTTATATTAAATTAATTTAATTTAACTTCAATAACTCTGCAATAAAAAAACCTTTTCAATAAAACATTATTAAAGTTTTATCTGAGGCATCAAACTTTAACACTGTAAATAAATAAATGACAGAATAATCCTGAAGTAAACACATGCAGACACACATCGTGAGCCGAGCCGAGCCCGTGTTTACGCTCCACTGCCTCGAGTCGCTCGTTTCTGATTCAACACGCGTCCAGCCAGAAACACCGCTGAGGAACAAAGCCTGCATCTCAAAACGGCCTGTCCGGCCGATCCACGGCGCTCAGATTAACATGCCAGCGTGTGTTTGGCAGGGTCAGGAGTTCCCGACAAAACCAGGAGCGACAACAGTCTATTCTGAGTGTGAACGCGCCGCGTTAGAGGAGCAGCTAAAGTTAAAAAATCATCTATATTTACTTAAGAAAATGTTCAAATCAACTAATCCAAACTTTTACCAAGGCAAAACGGTCTGTGTATGCAAATACCCCCATGAATATTCATAAGGAGGAGGGGCCTTAATATGCAGCGCTTGATTTAAAATGAAATTAAAATATTTAATTAAGCTTTATTTAACCAATAGCCTGAAATACACAAAATCAAATATTCCTTTGGACAATGTTAAAATATTAATAATAAAAATAAGTACGTTATATAAGGAAATAATGAATAAAATCGTAAAAAATCCAATAATATAAAAAAAAAAACTTTACTAAAATTACGTAAATTAAGTTTGTAATCATTCGACCTTTCATCGGACGTCATTCTGTCGATACAATGATTTGAAGTATAAAATGATGATATCAAACCAGATGAATAAAGCTTGATGACAAACTTTGATGGTGGTTTCATCTAAAAGTATGAAATAACTTTGAAAAGCTTGAAGATATTACTTGAAGAATTCAATACAACGTTATTAACATGTTCTAACATGTTTGCTAGCAATTTTAGTAAGCTACTAATATGTTTTAACATGATTTAACACATTGCAGACATGTTTTATCATAAATTAGCACATTATATGATTTAGGCTGTTGCTAGCATGTTTCTAACATGACTAAACACATTGCTAGCATGCTTTTAGCATTTTGCTAGCATTATTTAACATGTTGCTAACATGTTTTTAACATGATCTAACACATTGCAGACATGTTTTATCATGAATTAGCACATTATATGATTTAGCCAGTTGCTACCATGTTTCTAACATGACTAAACGCATTGCTAGCATGCTTTTAGCATGTTGCTAGCATCATTTAGCATGTTGATAGCATGTTTTTAACATGATTTAACACATTACAGACATGTTTTTAACATAAATTAGCACATTATATGATTTAGCCTGCTGCTAGCATGTTTCTAACACGACTGAACGCATTGCTAGCATGCTTTTAACATGTTGCTAACATCATTTAGCACGTTACTAGCATGTTTTTAACATGATTTAACACATTGCAGACATGTTTTTAACATAAATTAGCACATTATACGATTTAGCCTTTTGCTAACATGTTTCAAACATGACTTAACGCATTGCTAGGATGCTTTAACATGTTGCTAACATCATTTAGCATGTTGCCAGCATGTTTTTTAGCATGATTTAACACATTAGAGACATGTTTTTAACATAAATTAGCACATTATATGATTTAGCCTTTTGCTAGGATGTTTCAAACATGACTTAACGCATTGCTAGCATGCTTTAACATGTTGCTAACATCATTTAGCATGTTGCTAGCATGTTTTTTTGCATGATTTAACACATTAGAGACATGTTTTTAACATAAATTAGCACATTATACGATTTAGCCTTTTGCTAGCATGTTTCAAACATGACTTAACGCATTGCTAGCATGCTTTAACATGTTGCTAACATCATTTAGCATGTTTTTAGCATGATTTAACACAGAGCTTCCCAAACTTAAGAGGGTTCAGGCCCCCCAAAAACACTGCAAAAGCTCCACGCCGCCGCCGTTAAAAATTATATACCGACATTTGCCTACAAAATACATTTATTAACACGTTTGTAAGAATTTCATGTGAATTATGATGTAAACATTCTTTACAAATATATTTAAATCCATAACACTAACCTTACATACTTTCAAAAAAATCTAATTTTAGAACAATTGTAATATTTTAATTATTTTAATATATGCAATACCGCTACGGCCCACCGGGGCGCCGCGGCCCACAGTTTGGGAAGCACTGACTTTTTGCTGATCTAATAAGGAAATATAAAGTCTGAATTACTTACTGATTAATCTTCTTTCCATATGAGTCAAAAGTAGTTGCTAAAGCTTTAATCTAGTAGACTTACTTCTGAATAACGACGGATCCTTATTCTAAAGTGTTGCCGATTGTAACAAAATTGTAAATTGTAACATAAAAACGATAAACTCTTAATTAATTGGTTATATTGAAGTCAAAAATATCTACCTAAATACATTCATTTATACCAACCAACAAAATCATTTGTATGGGTTAAATCGGGTACAAAAATGGGTTGCGAATGCCGTTTCATGTAGAAATGAACAAAAATAAACCCACTCGCATCCCAAACCGAGCGTCTGGTTGTGATCAACAGCAGGTCAGTCGACAGAGCCGTAAATAAGGAGAACAGCTCTGTGAGTCCTTCAGTTTCCTGTGAAATAGAGAGATGTGAAATCAATGCTGCTTGGAAGAGACACATTAGTAAAGAGCGTAAAGCCATCACACAGATTGTATCTCCAACTAAATCCATAAATCCATCACTCTTAATCCGGTGTGTGTGTGTGTGTGTGTGTTTGAGGGTTCGAGAGCTGCTGTCTGAGTGTTACAGAAGATGGACGTCTATGTTTGTCTAGTGCTTTCTGATTTATCAATCTGAGACGACTGTAAAGGTATAAGCGGATGCGGTTGACCGGTCTCGGGATGCTTCAGGCGGCGTGAATCAACTCTACGTAGACCAAGATCTTGCTCAAGGAAACTCAAACACACAGTAAAACGGCACATTTCTGGAGCAGAAGGCCAATAACAGAATAAGACAAACTGCATTCGAAAATGATGCATTTTTTATGAGACTCCAGATTTGTTGCCAGTAATCCATAACTGAAATATGACAAAGACATAATGTAGATATGCCACAGCTGCGCGCATTTCCGACCACGGCGAAATCTGTACGGCTCATTATTTTAAAACCAACAATGATGCGCCAGAGTTACTGTAGAACTAAAACCACCAAAAAACGGTAACATACCGTGGCCGAGAGAGCTCAAAGCGCTGCAAATAAGAAAACACATGCAAATACAAAAACGCGCTGCAAATACACAAACCACAACGGAAATGTTTCAAGGGGGACCCCAAAAAGTGACAGACCCTACTAGGATGTGCGTCCAAAACCAGTTCAACTCACCCTTCACTTATTCACTGATCCCTATATAGTGTACGACATTTGAGTGCACAATGTGTTCACAATCATGAAATACTATAAAAACTACAAACAGAAATAAACAACTGTACATTATTTCATGTCTTTATTATTTTTAATAGTGTTTTTCAGTTGAAGCTCACGCTCACAGATGATGCGGTTTTTTATTTGCATGTGCTTTTTTTTATTTGCATGTGTTTTTTTATTTGCATGTACTTTTTTATTTGCATGTGCTTTTTTATTTGCATGTGCTTTTTTATTTGCATGTACTTTTTTATTTGCATGTGCTTTTTTATTTGCATGTGCTTTTTTATTTGCATGTGTTTTTTTATTTGCATGCACTTTTTTTATTTGCATGTGTTTTTTTATTTGCATGTGCTTTTTTTATTTGCATGTGTTTTTTATTTGCATGTACTTTTTTATTTGCATGTACTTTTTTTATTTGCATGTGTTTTTTTATTTGCATGTACTTTTTTATTTGCATGTGTTTTTTTATTTGCATGTGCTTTTTTATTTGCATGTGTTTTTTTATTTGCATGCACTTTTTTTATTTGCATGTGTTTTTTTATTTGCATGTGCTTTTTTATTTGCATGTGCTTTTTTATTTGCATGTGCTTTTTTATTTGCATGTACTTTTTTATTTGCATGTGCTTTTTTATTTGCATGTGCTTTTTTATTTGCATGTACTTTTTTATTTGCATGTGCTTTTTTATTTGCATGTGTTTTTTTATTTGCATGCACTTTTTTTATTTGCATGTGTTTTTTTATTTGCATGTGCTTTTTTTATTTGCATGTGTTTTTTATTTGCATGTACTTTTTTATTTGCATGTACTTTTTTTATTTGCATGTGTTTTTTTATTTGCATGTACTTTTTTATTTGCATGTGTTTTTTTATTTGCATGTACTTTTTTATTTGCATGTGTTTTTTATTTGCATGTGCTTTTTTATTTGCATGTGTTTTTTTATTTGCATGCACTTTTTTTATTTGCATGTGTTTTTTTATTTGCATGTGCTTTTTTTATTTGCATGTGTTTTTTATTTGCATGTACTTTTTTATTTGCATGTACTTTTTTTATTTGCATGTGTTTTTTTATTTGCATGTGCTTTTTTTATTTCCATGTGTTTTTTTATTTGCATGTGCTTTTTTATTTGCATGTGTTTTTTTATTTGCATGTGCTTTTTTTATTTGCATGTGTTTTTTTTATTTGCATGTACTTTTTTGTAATCACTTTGGTAATCTAAAACACTTTTCAGATGTAACTGTAATCTGATTACCACCCATTTAAAATGAAACATAGTGACTCAAATTTTGCATTTTAAATACGTTACTAAGTTATTTGCATTTCGTTACTCCTCAACCCAGCCCAAATGGCACGCTTCACATGCACTCACGGTTTCGCGGACTCATAACGGTCGCCGCATGCACGTGATTGTGAAGTCCAGGTGTCTCATTTATCATTTTAGGTTTGCGAGCGACTCCTGCGCCTGCACTTTTTTGCACTGAAGCTCAACAATCAAAACGGCGTTACGTCAAGAAAGTGGAGGAACATCGTGAGGATGCCGTTTGGGACAAGGCCTAATATGAGTGCACTGTCTCTGTATAGCACACCCTAAGCAGCCATAATAATCTCTGATGTGGACGGACCTTCTGCCGATCAGTCAAAGAGACCGATGTTGTGTTCGACAGGGTCCGGCGTGCGGTCCGCACTCAGAAGCTCATTAAAAACAGCCTCCTGGTGTCTCTTCATCTGCATTATGACAGAGCGTTTCGTTAGGCGGAATATTACTGCTGCCAAAGCAAGAAATCTCAATCTGTTTGAGATATTTCTCCTGTCGTGAAGGCGAGATTGGCATCGGAAAGTAAAATGCGAGATAAACACGCCGTGCGACGAGGTGCCAGGTGTAGTGATGATGCGCGCTCTTAATGAGCTCGGTTTCCGCTGGCGTCCCGCGCTGAAGCGCCGGAGCAGCTCGCCGGATCAGATTTCACCCAGCCAGCAGATTTCGGCAGCTCCTTTGTGTTGCGCCGCACTGTTTATCATGGGGAATTTGATATCCGCAAAGTCCTGGCACAGCAAACACAGACGGCTCCATCACGCCGTTCATGTGCCGCACAAACAAGTTTACCTGAAAAACTGACTTCTTCAACATGAGACTTTAGGGGACATGATGACTGTCACATTTCACTGATGAAAACACACGATCACAGTGACCGTCGCTTCAACTATACAGTATTGAAGCTGTTTTCTAAAGCCGGCACGACGCAAGTGGGTTTTTTTTTTGCTCGCTTCAGCCTGACGCAGTTTTCATTTTCACATCCAGCGCCACGTTGTTTAAACAGCACATGCACTCGTGCCCATCTGTTCGCCCATGGGCGTGCGAGGTGTGCTTGTATTACTTTGAAGCAACTGAAAACGACTGCGCCATTGACCTACTAATACTATCTATCTATCTATATATCTATATTATATCTATCTATCTATCTATCTCTCTATCTCTCTCTCTATCTATATCTCTATCTATCTATCTCTCTCTATCTCTATCTATCTATATCTCTCTATCTATCTATATCTATCTCTCTCTCTCTCTCTCTCTCTATCTATCTATCTATCTATCTCTCTATCTATCTATATCTATCTATCTATATCTCTCTCTCTATCTATCTATATCTATCTCTCTCTCTCTCTATCTATATCTATCTCTCTCTCTATCTATCTATCTATCTATATCTCTCTATCTATCTATCTCTCTATCTATCTATATCTCTATCTATCTATATCTATCTATCTCTCTCTATCTATCTATCTATCTATCTATCTATATATCTCTCTCTCTATCTATCTATCTCTCTCTATCTCCATCTATCTATATCTCTCTCTCTATCTATCTATATCTATCTCTCTCTCTCTATATCTATCTATATCTCTCTCTCTATCTATCTATATCTCTCTATATCTCTATCTATATCTCTCTCTATCTATCTATATCTCTCTCTATCTATCTATATCTATCTCTCTCTCTATCTATCTATATCTATCTCTCTCTCTATCTATCTATATCTCTATCTATCTATATCTATATCTATATCTATCTATATCTATATCTATCTATATCTCTCTATCTATCTATATCTCTCTATATCTCTCTATATCTATCTATATCCATCTATATCCATCTCTCTCTCTCTCTCTCTCTCTCTCTCTCTCCATCTATCTATCTCTCTATATGTATGTAATCATTATAATTTTTCTAGATTTATGATTTAATACAAATTTAATATTAAAAACAGCTGTAATCATAAATCCTCACTAATACAATCCGATAAAAACGGCGTCGTTTTGTGGTTTGCTACAGCAGTCCTGCAGAAGAAACACTATTTTTAAAACAGCTTCACGCAGTGGCTAGTGCTCCTCAGAACCGGCTGCATCTCGAGTGTTTGTCGTATCCCAGACACCGACGTTCAGGACAGCACTAGTCCTTCAGAACGAGCCTCACTGATGAGAAATCAATTTGAGGGTACAGACAGACAGTTTAAGCCGCAGAGCTGCAGAAAGCGTCTCTCCTCCAGCGCAGGAACGAGGGATCAGCGAGGGATCGTTTCTAATCCCGCTCTGATGAGCGTCGTTTCAGAAACAGAAAGGATGACATTTCACCTGCTCTATCAGTCCGGCGGTCACGAGGTTCAGGCTGATGCGGGTTTGAGTGAAATTTGCACATGCATTATGTCTGCAGCTGCTGCGACAAGCTCAACTTAAGAAAACCCTTGAGGATCGAACGTCAGTCCATCAAAAGTAACACAAAATTCCATGTGTTAAACAGAAAATTCCATTTCTACTTTTAGGACTGGATTCTGTCCACGTTTTTCCACAACGTGCAAATCAAAGGGCACTAGAAATGCCAAAAATGTCAAGAAAATTACAGTGTGACCAAGTACACACTTCAAGTGTACTGTAGACATTTGCAAACCGATGTACGCACAGGAATGACGGGCTGTGTTCAAAATAGAACACCAGCATACTAATTAGTATACTAAAAAATAATATGAAGAAAACATGCATTATGCAATGATAAATTTCAGACCGTAGATTTTATCATCTTCATTATCATCTCAGATATAAGAAGTGTTTAAGTTCATCTTCAGTTGACTCTACACGACATGAGTGATTAAATCACAAGTTTAGTGTACTGCATACTACTTGATATACTATTGTATGATCCATTTAGTGAGTAAATCCATGTTATAATGTAAGAAATTAATATTTATATTCAAAATTATGAGTCAAGAAAGAGATGTAAAAGTTCATCTACAGTGCACATGTATATATGGGCTAGTGTACTGCACACTGCATACTACGTACTCGGTATACTAAAACATACAATATGCAATGTTTTCACTACACTGCATGATTAATTCAGCAAGTTTTAATCATGTTTTAAATGATTACTTTGCATTTTCAATGAGATGTAATTTTAAAAATATTGTTTCTGCAGTTCAAACAAAGAAAGAAGTATTAAAGTTCATATTACTTCTGGTTAATTCATCACACGGAGCATTAAAGGTCAAACTGAGTGCGCTGCATTCA
>CM074306.1:10517635-10525135 GCA_037194245.1 Opsariichthys bidens
AACAAAATAACTTTTTTTGGAATAAAAGATATATAATTTTGACCCATACAATATAAAACAAACACACACACATATATATATATATAATTAGCTGAAATGATGCATGAAGTGAAACGGAGGACCCGCCGGAGGAAGAACAGTCCCACAGGACACCGTTATTAGCTGGAATCATTTGCCACACAATGAACTGAACTTGACCCAACATGACCTCTGACCCCAGACGCTCACTATCACACATCATTAGTTTTGACCGCAGTGACCTTTGACCTGTGGTGGTCAGCACACTTACAGTATCCGCACCATCTCCCCAGACTAACGCTTCATTAGAAGGCGTTCCTGTCCATTAATGCTGTTTATTTTTGTCAATCTTCCATAACACATTTTATTTCAGCAATACTAGTGTTTATTGTGTGGCAGTGAACTGAACAGATTAAACAACAAAGATGAACATCTCATTAATCCAGACATGAACCACAAAATAAAACTTTGATTAATGTGCGAAAATTAAAAAAATAAGATTAAATGTTACATAAATATTATTGCAATATTACAGTTGTAATGTAATATTATGCATCATTTTACATAATTGTTCATTATTTTAATTAATTTATTATTAATAATAAATACTTGTTTTGATTTTACAGTGGACCATATATTAGTATGTATATTTTTGTTTTACTGAATATGTTTTATATTTTAATTATTAATGATTTATTTTTAAATAATTCATTATTAATTATTATTAATTAAAATATATTTAACAACAACAACAACAATAATAATAATAATTATTATTATTATTATTATTATTAAATCAACATTTTGGCCACATTGTTTAGTGCCACAAACATGCACTGCAAGCTCGGTTTTTTAATTACATTTTAATAGTAATTTTTGGTATTTTGGTGGTATTTTTTCATCAAATCATTTTGTATTGTATTTTTATTTATATAGCACCAATTTAATACAACGTTAGTCGTCCCAAAGTGCCAAGAAAGAGCAAAAAATATCAATGAAAACAAATAAAACACCATCATTGGGATTTGCATTCAGAACGAATCAAATGTGATTTTAACATCGCTTTAAAAACAGTTCAGGATTTGATGGATCTAATAATTTATCCCCAACACCATTACAAATGAGCCATAATAAGCGATAAACAACTTCTGAGCACATCTGTCCTTCTGTCTGTGTTTTGTTTTCACTTCCATCATAAAAGCACCATAATCATCCAGCGGTCGAGACGGAGCGTCAGTAACACGAGCGTAAAAAAGTATATACATTTAATGCTTTCTTATTCCTCGTCTGGGATCACGTAGAGTCTTTGAAGCTGCACTGAAACCGACATTTGGACCCGTTGAAACGCATGAACATCTTGGATGACATGAGGGTGAATAAATTATCAGCACATTTTAACCCTGAAGTGAACCGATCCTTTAACAGAGATGTTATAATACTTTCAGCTGTTGATTACGTTCAAAAGAAAAAAAATTGCAAAAGTCAATTCAACTCTATATTTCTAGATCCCTTTATATAATACACATTTTTCGAAGTACCTTTACAGTAAAATGCTTGGTTGTGTGTTTTCAGGAGCACTAAAAATAAAGCTGGGACGCTTTCGGAAAAGTGATGCAGTGACAATTACTGAGACAGAAATACAGATCAGGATCTAACAGCTCATCTATATAGATAATCAGATGCCAGAGCTGAACTTCACTGTCACACGATCCATCTTTACACTGTAACGGTGTCACATAAGTCGAGACTAATGTCTAAATTAGATATGTAATATATGTAAATGCCTTACCAGGAAAACAACAAAGCTATTTATTAATCAGTACATATTTTAATGCCATGCCACATACTGTACCACTGCTATTTCCAAACCGAGAAACAAAAACATGCATGACTAAATAAAACTTAAACACTCGAAATAAACGACCGACGACTTCTGGAATAAAAACACAAGTGTTGTTTTCATCCGTCATTATGCAACAACACCTAACGGCCAGTAAACGTGCAGAAAATGTTACGCGACGGATCTGAAGAGATGGAGATGATTCTTTAAGAGCAAACAGGACGGAAACACGCCGACTATAGTATAAAACGCTGCATTAGAGAGACGCTGATGTGCGTGCTGACAGATGTGTCTATTTTAGGACATGAACCTGGTAACTGTGAATCACGGAGGACGTTGAATAAAGATCGAGAGAAGCGTGTGTGTTTGAGGTCACGTTGTAAAATCTGTCAAGGAATTAGGATTCGTAAAAATAGTCGAATGACATTTGTGATTCATTAACAGTAGAAGAGATGCGGTAAGTATTCGAGAACAGAGATCCTCATAATCAAAGACACTGAAAAAGCTAAAGTTGCAGTAGTTTTCAAACATGCACAACATTGTAGTTTGTGCACAAGACGAATCTGTTGCGATTCATCGACCGGAAACCAAACAATGCGCAAATACGAGCATCTGTCTGAAGGCATTTTCATACTGTCATTTAAATGCGTTGCATTACTGTGTGTGTGTGTGTGTGAGAGGTTATTTCCTACGTTACGGGGACCAAATGTCCCCACAGGTATAGTAATACTAGTAAATGTTTGACATTTTTTTGGTCCCCATGAGGAAACGAGCTTATAAATCATACAGAATGATCTTTTTTGAAAATGTAAAATAGCAGAACATTTAGTGTGATGGGTAGATTTAAGGGTGGGGGTAGTGTAGGGGGACAGAATGTACAGTTTGTACAGTATAAAAACCATTACGCCTATGGAATGTCCCCATAAAACATGAAAACACAACATGAGTGTGTGTGTGTGAGTGAGTGAGTGAGTGTAAGAGAGAGAGAGAGAGTGTATGAGTGTGAGTGCGAGTGTGTGTGTGTGAGAGAGTGAGTGAGTTTGTGTGTGAGTGAGTGAGAGAGTCTGTGTATGAGTGTGAGTGTGTGTGAGAGTGAGTGTGTATGAGTGTGAGTGTGTGTGTGTGAGAGAGTGAGTGAGTGTGTATGAGTGTGAGTGTGTGTGTGTGAGAGAGTGAGTGAGTTTGTGTGTGAGTGAGTGAGACTGTGTATGAGTGTGAGTGAGTGAGTGAGTGAGAGAGTGAGTCTGTGTATGAGTGTGAGTGTGTGTGAGTGAGAGAGTGAGTGAGTGAGTTTGTGTGTGAGTGAGAGAGTCTGTGTATGAGTGTGAGTGAGTGAGAGAGTGAGAGAGAGAGAGTCTGTGTATGAGTGTGAGTGTGTGTGTGTGAGAGAGTGAGTGAGAGTGTGAGTGAGAGAGTCTGTGTATGAGTGTGAGTGAGTGAGTGAGTGAGAGAGAGAGAGAGTCTGTGTATGAGTGTGAGTGTGTGTGTGTGTGAGTGAGAGAGAGTCTGTGTATGAGTGTGAGTGTGTGTGTGTGTGAGTGAGAGAGAGTCTGTGTATGAGTGTGAGTGTGTGTGTGTGTGAGTGAGAGAGAGTCTGTGTATGAGTGTGAGTGTGTGTGTGTGTGAGTGAGAGAGAGTCTGTGTATGAGTGTGAGTGTGTGTGAGTGAGAGAGAGTCTGTGTATGAGTGTGAGTGTGTGTGTGTGAGAGAGTGAGTGAGTCTGTGTATGAGTGTGAGTGTGTGTGAGTGAGAGAGAGTCTGTGTATGAGTGTGAGTGTGTGTGTGTGAGAGAGTGAGTGAGTCTGTGTATGAGTGTGTGTGTGAGTGAGAGAGAGAGAGTCTGTGTATGAGTGTGAGTGTGTGTGTGTGAGAGAGTGAGTGAGAGTGTGAGTGAGAGAGTCTGTGTATGAGTGTGAGTGAGTGAGTGAGTGAGAGAGAGAGAGTCTGTGTATGAGTGTGAGTGTGTGTGTGTGTGAGTGAGAGAGAGTCTGTGTATGAGTGTGAGTGTGTGTGTGTGTGAGTGAGAGTCTGTGTATGAGTGTGAGTGTGTGTGAGTGAGAGAGAGTCTGTGTATGAGTGTGAGTGTGTGTGTGTGAGAGAGTGAGTGAGTCTGTGTATGAGTGTGAGTGTGTGTGAGTGAGAGAGAGTCTGTGTATGAGTGTGAGTGTGTGTGTGTGAGAGTGAGTGAGTCTGTGTATGAGTCTGTGTATGAGTGTGAGTGTGTGTGTGTGAGTGAGAGAGAGTCTGTGTATGAGTGTGAGTGTGTGTGTGTGAGTGAGAGAGAGTCTGTGTATGAGTGTGAGTGTGTGTGTGTGTGAGTGAGAGAGAGTCTGTGTATGAGTGTGAGTGTGTGTGAGTGAGAGAGAGTCTGTGTATGAGTGTGAGTGTGTGTGTGTGAGAGAGTGAGTGAGTCTGTGTATGAGTGTGAGTGTGTGTGTGTGAGAGAGTGAGTGAGTCTGTGTATGAGTGTGTGTGTGAGTGAGAGAGAGAGAGTCTGTGTATGAGTGTGAGTGTGTGAGAGAGTGAGTGAGAGTGTGAGTGAGAGTCTGTGTATGAGTGTGAGTGAGTGAGTGAGTGAGAGAGAGAGAGTCTGTGTATGAGTGTGAGTGTGTGTGTGTGTGAGTGAGAGAGAGTCTGTGTATGAGTGTGAGTGTGTGTGTGTGTGAGTGAGAGTCTGTGTATGAGTGTGAGTGTGTGTGAGTGAGAGAGAGTCTGTGTATGAGTGTGAGTGTGTGTGTGTGAGAGAGTGAGTGAGTCTGTGTATGAGTGTGTGTGTGAGTGAGAGAGAGAGAGTCTGTGTATGAGTGTGAGTGTGTGTGTGTGAGAGAGAGAGTGAGTCTGTGTATGAGTGTGTGTGTGAGTGAGAGAGAGAGTCTGTGTATGAGTGTGAGTGTGTGTGAGTGAGAGAGTGAGTGAGTGTGTGAGTGAGAGAGTCTGTGTATGAGTGTGAGTGAGTGAGTGAGTCTGTGTATGAGTGTGTGTGTGTGAGTGAGAGAGTGAGTGTGTATGAGTGTGTGTGAGTGAGAGAGAGAGAGTCTGTGTATGAGTGTGAGTGAGTGAGTGAGTGAGAGAGAGAGAGTCTGTGTATGAGTGTGAGTGTGTGTGTGTGAGAGAGTGAGTGAGTCTGTGTATGAGTGTGTGTGTGAGTGAGAGAGAGAGAGAGTCTGTGTATGAGTGTGAGTGTGTGTGAGTGAGAGAGTGAGTGAGTGTGTGAGTGAGAGAGTCTGTGTATGAGTGTGAGTGAGTGAGTGAGTGAGTGAGTGAGTGAGTCTGTGTATGAGTGTGTGTGTGAGTGAGAGAGTGAGTGAGTGTGTATGAGTGTGTGTGAGTGAGAGAGAGAGAGTCTGTGTATGATTGTGTGTGTGAGAGAGTGAGTGAGTGTGTATGAGTGTGAGTGAGTGAGAGTCTGTGTATGAGTATGAGTGTGAGTGTGTGTGTGTGTGAGTGAGAGAGAGAGTGAGTCTGTGTATGAGTGTGAGTGTGTGTGTGAGTGAGAGAGAGTCTGTGTATGAGTGTGAGTGTGTGTGTGAGTGAGAGAGAGTCTGTGTATGAGTGTGAGTGTGTGTGTGTGTGAGTGAGAGAGAGTCTGTGTATGAGTGTGAGTGTGTGTGTGTGTGAGTGAGAGAGAGAGAATCTGTGTATGAGTGTATGTGTGTGTGTGTGAGAGAGTGAGAGAGAGAAAGAGAGAGAGTCGGTGTATGAGTGTGAGTGCGAGTGTGTGCAAGTGTGTGTGTGTGTGTGTGATAATGAGATGCAATTATGAAAAGTGAAGATTCAGCACTGGATTTAACCTCCATGGTAACATGGAGCAAAAGGTCGGCTAGATGTTACAACAGCAATTATCCAGTATTCAACACTCAGCAGCACAGAACACAGTGTGTTATATGTGAAGTGAGTCATTCATGGGCGGCTCTACTGATGTCTAAAAAGGGTCAATGACAGATTGAGTCCAGGAGTTTAAAGCTGAACTTCACCTTCACAGCCTTCAAACCTCGTGTCAGTGTTTAATCTTATTAATAATCCAATCAATTAACACTTTTATTCAGCAAGGATCAATTAAATTAATCAAAAGGGACACTTTTGTGTAGTTTGTGCTTGCTGTTTAATAATCATTTAAAGCTAATAAGCAGCTCTAGTATAATGAAAAGATTTTTCTTGGACTCTGTGATGGACACTACCGTGCATAAACCTTAATTAAACAATTTAATCAATTAAAAAAAGGATTTATGCCTATTTGATATTACAATGTACCCACATTGGACCAGTGGTATGGCAAATGGATGAAGACCCTGAGCTCTCACGCCACACATCATGTTCTCACGAAGGTGAAAAAGAGGACTCTGACAACGTATGAAATGGTTTCATATTTAAAATATAGTAATTTTTAAAAGAAGTTGAATCAATAAATAGCGTCTGGTGTGTGTTTAATGTGTCGTGACAGATCGCTGTAGCTCCTCGTGAACTGATCATCTCTTCAGATCATTTATAGCATCAAATAAGCATGAATGAACATCAGAAGGAATGTTGTTTCAAGCATGGAAAGACGTGAGGACACACAATTATTCAAGTTGCTTTGAAGGACAAAACGGCGGATTCGGGGTTATGATTGGTCAGATCGCCTGTCAATCAAATTGTTTGCGAAGGGTCATTGGCATATTCTCTAGCCCTTGAGCGCACATCGGTTGCACACTTGTTATTGCGGTGCATTGTGGGATTGAATGAGTGCACCCGATAACATCCAGTATGGTTTCGGACACCACTACATATGGCCGTCCCCTCAAATAATGCCCTATTTAGGGATATAGGGCAGATTTCGGACTCAGTCAAAGTCTCCAACCAACACTGTTTTTTGTCGCTACTACTACTTTTAAAGTCACAACAGTGTCAGATCAGAACAGAATCACCTCTAAGAGAGCGTTCACACTTGTCATGTTTGGTTCGATTAAAACGAACCCTGGTGCGATCGCTCAGTTAGTGCGGTTCGTTTGAACACATGTGAACGCTGCCATCAGAATCCTGGTGCGCACCAAACAAGACGGGTCTCGGTCCGCTTCCAAACGAACTCTGGTGCGGTTCGGTTGATATATGAACGCGACACGGACCAAAGACGCGTAAACGAACCAAAAACAGGACGTGATGTCACGAGACGCGACGCTACGAGTCACTGATTCGACGACGCGGGAAGATCGGCGAGTCCAAAATGAGTCGAGGAGCAACGAGGAGGTGAAGTTTCTGTGAACAACGGAGGAAGTCCTGGAGCTGTTCTGAATGTTTTGGACATTTGATGAGCTCTTCGTGATTCTCAGCTGGTGAAAATAAAGCATGATGGCGTTTAATCCAGAACACAGCGTTGTTTTGAATGTTCGGTAAGCGGCGCCGTCGCCAAATATACGTCACGAAAGCCGACCAATCGGGTCGTGATCGTATCCCTACACCTTTGGTTCGGTAACTTCAGGTTCGCTGTTAAAAATGCCAGTGTGAACGCTAAGCGGACCAGAACTATACGTTTTGTTTTTGTTTTTTGGTCCGGACCAAACGAACCAAACTACACCTGAATTAAAGACTCATTTAAGCAAATACACTGTCGAAAACAGCCCTAAAAACAGTCACTCACCTATGTGGCACTGTGATCAGATTGATAG
>CM074306.1:10537635-10575135 GCA_037194245.1 Opsariichthys bidens
TGTAACCCTTACATGAGGTCGAAAGAGAACCTCCATTGAAAACAGATGGGGCCTAACATCAGAATTTCACTTTTATTATTATTAATTATTAGCCATCTGACAGTTATTCTCCTCAAAACAGTTCCAAAGAATCACTACTGTCAGTTTTAGCTGGTGGATAAAATTGTGTATCGGCAGCGTAGCGGTGGTAGGAGATCTCATATTTCTTAAAAATAGCACCCAAGGGGAGCATATAAAGTGAAAAGAGAAGAGGGCCTAAAATAGACCCTTGGGGCACACCGCATAACAGGGGAACCGATGAAGAAGAAAACTTCCCATTGCTCACTGAGAAGGTTCTGTCTTTGAGAAAAGAGGCCAACCACTGCAGGGCAACACCCTGAACACCTTCTCCAACCGATGTAACAGAGTACTGCGATCAATTGTATCTAATGCGGTGCTTAAATTCGAGAAGACAAACGGCGCGTACGAACGAGAACTAGCAACGGGCCTTCAAAAGTATATATTATAAACAGAATATTTAAATTAAATTAATTAAATTTTATATATTATATATATATATATATGCATTATTATAATTAAAATAAAATACATAAATATATAATTTAATGTTTTATTTTTATTTAAAAAAAAAATAAGATAAATAAATAGAATCTACATCTGCGTATTTGTTTAACATTTTTTATATTTTTTGAAAAAATAGTGCATGACAACGATCACGTGTGTTTCGTGTTTATTCTGAAATCTTCAGTTCCACTAATGCTCAAAAATCTGTATTTTTAAAACAGTAGACGCTCTTTTCATGTAGTCGCGATGTTATATTGGGTCATGTTTATCAAAATAAAAATATTTATATAAATATCATTTAAATAAAACATATATATATATATAATTATACACACACGTGTAGAATCTACATCTGCGTATTTTTTAAACATTTTTAATATTTTTTGAAAAAATAGTGCATGACAACGATCACGTGTTTTTCGTGTTTATTCTGAAATCTTCAGTTCCACTAATGCTCAAAAATATGTATTTTTAAAACAGTCGACGCTCTTTTCATGTAGTCGCGATGTTATATTGTGTCATGTTTATCAAAATAAAAATGCTAAAAACTCCACTGCATAATATATGCTTATGTTATGAACTTTATTCTTGTAAAAACAGACGCTGTAAGCAAAAATATTGAATGAAAATGAATCTGAAACATCAGTGCATTAGTCAAATATTGCATTTGTTTCGCTTCAGCTGAGATGAAGTATGCAAACGCAGTGCGAGCGTCACTACGGGAAGCAGAAAGTGTCCGAATTCGCGTCTCCATTTTCAGCTCCTCCCCTCTTGCACACGGCCGAAGTCGAACACACATAAAGTGTTGGAGATGAAGGCAAAGTATCATGTGACTTTGACGTGGTAATCTAATACTTGTCCAGTGTGGCTGTGCGTGAGGTCAGAGGTCAGTTCTGCTTGTGTTTGTCAGCGCTCTTATGCAGCGCTGCGTTTGTCTGCTCGCTGTTCTCTGACATCTGCTGGTGTCAGTGATAAACCGACCACAGATTCGCACCCATTCTTTCTGAAACGGTGCTTCTGCGAGCTCCCTCTAACTATAGCTGAACCCTCACAGATGTGTCAAAACTGATTAAAGCCCCTGCACCGTTTGGCACCAGGCGAAAATCCTCATTTAATGCTGTTAAAATCTTCACCAACATCACGCATCTTGTTGCATTTTTGTACAATGAAGTTGTCCGAATAAATATGGCTAATAATAGTGTATTCTTGACTTTTATTATGAACAATGGACTGAATAGTTTTTAATACAATTAAAATATAATAATATTTAAATATATAACTATATGTTTACATTTAAATTTTTATATATATATATATATATATATATATATATATATATATAATATATATATATATACATGCAGAAAAATAAATTACTTTTATTTAATTTTTTTAATTTTATTTTAATACTATTATACTATATATATATATATATATATATATATATATAAAATAACTAATGTACGTAATTTAATGTCATAAAATATGTAATTGTATACTTTATTATTTTTCTGTATTTTTTAAGCATACATGTATCTATAAAAAATAACTGAAAATTATATATATATACTATTTTATAAATATATTTATTTTACAAATATTTATTAAAAACTATTGTAATTGAATGTAATAAAATATGTAATTTGTATACTTTATTATTTTTCTGTATTTTCTAAACATACATGTATTATAAAAAATAACTGAAAATTATATATATATATATTTATACTATTTATAAATATATTTATTTTGCAAATATTTATCAAAAAACGAATATAATTTAAAGTAATAAAATATGTAATTGTATAATTTATTATTTTTCTGTATTTTTAAGCATACATGTATCTATAAAAAATAACTGAAAATTATATATATACTGTATATATACTATTTTATAAATATATTTATTTTATAAATATTAAAAAACGAATGTAATTTAAAGTAATAAAATATGTAATTTGTATACTTTATTATTTTTCTGTATTTTCTAAACATACACGTATCTATAAAAAAAATAACTGAAAATTATATATTTATATATATATATATATATGTGTGTGTGTGTGTGTGTTACTTTTTTGTAGATACATTTGTTTAGTGGTTTGTAATTTGTTATTTACTTTCATTCTGAGTAATCTCACAGTTGGTGGTTGAGTGGGATGTGAGAAAAAAGTAATGCACCTTTACTGGCACTTAAACTTTACACTATATGATTAATTATAACAGGTTAATTCAGCATTATTGATTTAGTTCATCTAGTCTAATACAGTTTGAGAAGAAAAAAACTGCTTCCTTTTTGCATGTGAAAAAGATGTGCAGTGTGTGTAGGTGTGTTTGTGTGCATAAACGATTGAGTTTTATCGCAGGTGATTTCACAAGTGCGAGCGTGTGTGTGTGTGTGTGTGTGTGTGTGTGTGTGTGTTAGTGGTGAAATTGTTATCTAGCTGCACGGTTGTCTGTCACTTTAATGCAATAAGATTTGCCACACGAAAATGACTAGCAGCAATATGTATGAACCTGAGCGAGTGTGTGTGTGTGTGTGTGTGTTGTGATTCACAATAGGAGTTTAACGATAATGACCGGCTAACATGTGAAACTCTAATAGAGTGGCAGTGTCAGGATTACCAGGGGAGGAAAACAGTGTGTGTGTGTGTGTGTGTTCACAGTAGATTTAGTAATGATGGTCGTCTCAAACGGACACCGCGGAGAAAGAATCCCCCAAATACACAGGAAGGAAAGGTGTAAATTAAAGCAAGGAAGAGAGACAGTCGCAGGAAGACCGACTCTAATGTGCCGGAGATTTTACACTATTTTTCCTCTCGGATTTGAGGTCACGACAGCTTGGTCTCCGAGGCCTGGAGAGACTCCGAGAGGATTGTGTTCATTCTGCTCTCGGGCTTTTTTAATGACAAAATGGTTTATTTCCAGAGAGCAAGATGGAGATTCAGACAGGAGCATCTTACAACATTTCTGAATCGTCTCAAGTAAATGTGTCTGGAGTCTGGAGAATTTGTAAGATCTGTGTACTGGAAAACAAGGCGAAATCACCAAGTAAGAAAATCCTGTGTAGGGTGTGAGTGTTTGCTATGCGGTGGCTAAGGTGTCGTGAAAGGTTTCCATGTGGTTTGTTACTGTCTGATCGCTTGATAAACATACATGGTTTGAGAAATCATTCACGGGCTTTAATACTTACTGTAAAAACACAAAAGAGTACAAGTGTAGACGATCACGGAAGGATCTCCAGCCAAGGTCAAAGGTCAAAAGGATCAAGTGTAGGTTTTAAAAGGTCAAACCAGGAGAAGATAAACAGTGATGAGAAAAGACAGAAAGATGAAGGGGAAACAGTTTCTCAGATCTACTGGATATGAAGTTCAACAAGCATCTATGGAAGCACATTTCTGCAACCGTAAGAAAAAAATTGTGCTTTTTTAAAATCACAATTATAAAAAGAGATAAAAAGTCATAATTATGAGATAAAAGTCAAAATTTACAAATAAAGCTAGGGAAAAAATGTAAATTAAAACTGACAAATAGTCATAATTATGAAATAATTAGTCAACTTTATCTCATAATTTTGAATTTTTCTCTAATCATAATTATGAAATACGTCAAAAGTATGACTTAGTCTACACCATGTCATGACTTACTGAGTCATTATGATGATTTTGCAAAGTCATAATTATGATTCACTAAGTCATAATTTGACAATTTATCATAATTACATACTTAGTTTGTCATAATTTCAACTCTTACCAAGTCACAATTTGACAATTTATCATAATTATATCATAAAAAAAATCAAAATTATGAGATTGACGTACCAAGTAAAAAAAAGTACAAATTAACTTAAAAATCAATTTTATCTCATAATTCTGACTTTTTATGTCAATTCCGACTATCTCATAATTTTGAATTTGTATGTAATCATAATTATGAAATATGTCATTATGATGCACTATCTCATAATTTCGACTTTTACTAAGTCATAATTATCATTCACTAAGTCATAATTTGACAATTTATCATAATTATATCACAATTATGAGATTGACATACCAAGTAAAAAACGTAAAAATTAACTTAAAAATCAACTTTATCTCATAATTCTGACTTTTTATGTCAATTCCGACTATCTCAAAATTTTGAATTTGTATGTAATCATAATTATGAAATATGTCATTATGATGCACTATCTCATAATTTCGACTTTTACTAAGTCATAATTATCATTCACTAAGTCATAATTTGACAATTTATCATAATTATATCATAAAAAAAATCAAAATTATGAGATTGACGTACCAAGTAAAAAAAGTACAAATTAACTTAAAAATCAACTTTATCTCATAATTCTGACTTTTTATGTCAATTCCGACTATCTCAAAATTTTGAATTTGTATGTAATCATAATTATGAAATATATCATTATGATGCACTATCTCATAATTTCGACTTTTACTAAGTCATAATTATGATTCACTAAGTCATAATTTGACAATTTATCATAATTATATCACAATTATGAGATTGACATACCAAGTAAAAAACGTAAAAATTAACTTAAAAATCAACTTTATCTCATAATTCTGACTTTTTATGTCAATTCCGACTATCTCAAAATTTTGAATTTGTATGTAATCATAATTATGAAATATGTCATTATGATGCACTATCTCATAATTTTGACTTTTACTAAGTCATAATTATCATTCACTAAGTCATAATTTGACAATTTATCATAATTATATCACAATTATGAGATTGACATACCAAGTAAAAAACGTAAAAATTAACTTAAAAATCAACTTTATCTCATAATTCTGACTTTTTATGTCAATTCCGACTATCTCAAAATTTTGAATTTGTATGTAATCATAATTATGAAATATGTCATTATGATGCACTATCTCATAATTTCGACTTTTACTAAGTCATAATTATGATTCACTGATCAATCAACTTCATCTCATAACTTTGACTTTTTATGTTACAATTATAACAAAAAATTAAAATTGACTTGGCATGCCATTTGTGTCATGATTTCAATTTTTTTCTCATATGTATGCATCATAATTTCGCCCTTTATGAGATACTAACTTTAGACACTATACTTTTTCCTCATGCCTGTGGCTGAAACGGGTTTCCATAAGCAACACCGAAGGACTGCTGTCAGACGCCAGGAACCTGCTGAAGATCTGAATCAGCAGAATGCAGATGTTTCACATCACGGCCTCTTTACGATGAAACACTGAATCACAGATACTGAAGCACCCAGAAACTGAAGGCTAAAATGACATTTATCAGCTGCAGTGGTCAGTTCCTCGTCAGCAGCGTCGCGTCTTCAGCCCTTTTCTCTTTTTCTCAAGCCGTGTTCTGAAGCTAGAGTTGCAGCGGTTCTTGTTTGTTTGTCTGGACTCTTTGTGGACGCAGCGATGTCCTACGATCAAGACATGTGCGAGACGGTCCCCACAGGCCTGGATGGAGCCCGTGTCAAACACACTCCACAGGGCTGTAGGCCGTCGAGATGTGTGTGTGTGTGTACGTATTAACCAGAGGATTTAATATAGCTATTATACTTCCAGAGAGGCCAAACGAATGAGTTTGCAAGAACAGAGAAAGTGTGTGTGCGTGCATGTGTGTGAAAAGCGTCATTAGAATGTGTCAGAACTGCCTGAGGCCACATTGGCTTTACACAATGATCAATTCTGGAGTGAACAGAAAAGAGGAGGAGACGCACACACACGCACACGCCACCCGCTGCTTTAATTACCAGTGTCTGTCCCCCCTTTACCAGCGCGTCTATACTCCATCTGAAGCCGCGCAACAAAGCCCGCAGCGAGAGGAGGCAAGAAAGAATCGCAGAGCGTGAGAGAAAGAGCGAAGCAGACCAACCCAAACGCTCATTAACGAATGATAATCTGCCGTCCGAGAGCTTTTGCAATCATAAAGAGCCACATGTCAGTGTATTCAGAGCCGCTCCGCCCACTCCATCTCGCTCTCTTTCTCTGCACGCATGGCCGCGGGGCAGAACATGTGTCATCCGATGTAAACACGGCCCTAACGCGCTACCTGTGCCGCTGTGAAGTAAATAAATCAAACCTCTCGCCGGATTGAAGTTGTCTGCGTCCGAATGAGTCGCGTCATCTTGTCGAGGAAGGAAACGCACTGACAATCGCTCGACAGACTGGCAACACATTTGCCATTTTCTTCACAACAGAAATCTAGTAGTTTCTTCTGGAGCTTTAATGACGCCAGAAACCAAAACTCTGATCTGAAGAGATTATGAGACGTCAAGAGCCATTTTATTCTATTACTGAAAGATATAATCGCAGTTTTGAGTCTGAAAAGACAAATCATATACATTAAATTATCTTTGCATCTATTTTTATTTCATTTATAATATTATTAATAACAATAAATATAATTATTAATATATATATATATATATATATATATATATATATATATATATAAGAATGGATATTAAATATATTTTATATAATTTAAAAAATGATGAATTTAATAATAATATATATTCTATATTGTTTATATATATTTTACCTAACACAAATATAATTGTATGTATGTTATATTTTATGATTAAAATAAATTTGTAATTTAATTATAGTACAAGTTTTAATTCTGTTTTTATCATTTAAAAAAAATATATAATACATTTATATTTAATAAATATATATTATATTAATTTTTTTATATATATTTTATAATGCACACACACATATATATATATATAACAATTTTGCAATTTACTAATATATTTATATATATTTTTTAATATTTATTTAATAAATATTCTTTTCCTTTCTATATATACTATTCTATAATAAAAAAGATATACATACACACATATATATACTTTACCTTTTGTATAATATTCTACAACACAAACATAATTGTATGTATATTATATTTTAGGATTAAAATACATTTGTAATTTAATTATAGTACAAGTTTTAATTCTGTTTTTATCATTTAAAAAAAATTATAATACATTTATATTTAATAAATGTATATTATTTTAATTTTTTTATATATATTTTATAATGCACACACACACATATATATATAACAATTTAGCAATTTACTAATATATTTATATATTTTTTTAAATATTTATTTAATAAATATTCTTTTCCTTTCTATATATAATATTCTATTATAAAAAAGATATACATACACACACACATATATATATATATATACTTTACCTTTTGTATAATATTCTACAACACAAATATAATTGTATGTATATTATATTTTATGATTAAAATACATTTGTAATTTAATTATAGTACAAGTTTTAATTCTGTTTTTAAAATTAAAAAATAATTCAATAATACATTTAATAAATATATTTTATAATGCACACACATATATATAACAATTTTGCAATTTACTAATATATTTATATATTTTTTGAAATATTTATTTAATAAATATTATTTTCCTTTCTATATATAATATTCTATAATAAAAAAAGATATACACATATATAAATATATAGAATAAAATTCTATATTTATGTCATCTTTATAATTGTATTCATATTGAAAATCCATGATTGCTGTGTGTGTGTGTCGAAGCTCTGATGTCAGAGACTTCATTCGAGTGTGATGCGACTACTGTTATTCTAGTGGAGCTGTGGTTGTGTGGGCAGGAAACAGGCACGTTTAGTTTCAGTCCGTCCTGAAGAACAAGAAAGAAAAGAGTGAACAAAACAAATCACGTGCCTTACTGACAACTAACTCTCGCTGAAGAAACTGAGTCAGTACGACACTACTCACCTCGACGTACTCAAAACACTCCTGTAATCACTCCATTTATTTACACATAAACCAGAGCCGTCTCATCTGAGTCCCTCATGAGAACGAACCTCGCATGTCAGAGAATAAACATTCTCATCAAATCATCTGAGCTGATTTATATTCACTTTGTATTTCTATTAATTTGCATATTGTTCATTTATCCTAAACACGATTAAGAGAAACATTTAAGAAAAAATAATATTTCAATAGAATTACCAGGAAACTACATTAAAGGGATAGTTCACCCAAAAATGAAAAATTCTGTCATCATTTGCTCACGCTTGTTCGAAAGCTGTGTGACTTTCTTTCTTCCGATGAAGACAAAAGAAGATATTTTGAAGAATGTCGATGCATAAAAAAAAGTCTATTTTGAACCCATGTTCAACAAAATATCATATTTTGTGTTCTACACAAGAAAGAAATTCTTCATTTTTGGGGGAACTGTCACTTTAAGTCCTGAGCCGGTTTAACTTCATCAATCATTGTTGAATTTTTGTTTTGATTTTTCTTTTCTTTTCAAATGAATCAGTTGTTGATATTCACTGGATTTGACAAAGTTATATATATATATATATATATATATATATATATATATATATATATATAAATATAATCAGTAAACTGTAACTGCTGTTTTCACATTATATGGTTGTGAAAAGAGCCAAAGACCAGCAGGTAACAGAAATACATCGTGTGTGTGTGTGTGTGTGTGTGCGCTTCTGGTTGCACACTGACACAAATACACAAACGCAAAACTTCTTGAGTCTGTGGCTTGTCCTGCAGAAAAGTAACACTTCAGCTCAGAAACTCACAGTTCTCACCAGAACGCTCAAAATAACTCGCCTTGCAGCGCTGGAAACACACGCGCGCTGAGCGCTCACAAATGCATGCATAGAAGAAAAAAAAAAAGCACTAAAATAGTACAACAAATTCAGTTTGGGATTAAGATGGAAGTGCATGTCTGAATGTGTGTCTGCAGATACTGTAAACACATCGTCACTGTAGCCACGACATCGACATTGTGTGATTAGTCATGTTCGTCGTACAGTACTGCTGCTGTTTTGAGGGGCCGCTTATGTAACAGCAATGAATGAAGCATTTACTGTGCGATTATAGATTTAGACTTACCCATGCAAAAGTCAGTGCAGCAGTGCGTTCTGAGCACATTGTTTTATGGTTGCCTGGACATTGCTTTGCAGTTGCTGGGGTGTTTCTTCCTGTCTCCAGGGAAATAAGTCCACCCTCAGGTCCGTGTGATATTCTGGATCTTTAAAATAAGTTTGTTGTAATCACTATGAGCGCTCTGATGCCAGTCATAAAGTGTTGCCTGTGTGGATTTGTGCATGTGTGTGTTTGTGTGTGTTGGTTTGGCCCCTGCTGCCCGTGTCCCTCGCTGGCATTCATGCATTGGCACCGAAGCAGCGGGCACCCCCGCGGTCCGCCTGGCATCTCTGCGGCCCCTCGGGGCTTGGTCAGCACCCGGGTGGGATTATTTCCAGTCCCTGAGGAGGACGGCGAGGGGGAGGGTCCTGCTCCCCGGGGAGACACCAGAGAGCCAGAGTCCAGCGCAAGACAAACCCATCTGCCCTGGAGAGCATGCCCACCACACACACACACACACACACACACAATGCCACCACATGGAAACAACCAACTGCTGTCCTACAAAACCATCTCATTAGTTTTACTGTATATGAAGGTTCTTCTGTTGGAGCTGCTTCCGTTCTGACACTCAAAAGCAATACAACAGGGTCAAAGTCTGCATTTTATAGAAGCTTGTTAGAAAAATACAAAAAGGCAATTGTGATTTTTTTATCTCAAATTTTATCTCCGACTTTTAATTTTGCAATTGCAAGTTTATTCCTCACAATGCTCACTTTTCTATGGAGAATGTTTGGCAAAATTTCTCAGGGGAACGCAAAACTTTGCGAGCGAATGCAACGTTTCTTGAGAGAATGCAAAATGGTTGGGAGCGTACACAAAGTCTCTCGAGGGAATGCAAAACTTGGCGAGTGAATGTAAAGTTTCTCGAGGGAACAAAACTTGGTGAGAGAACGTAAAGTTTCTCGAGGGAACAAAACTTGCCGAGCGAATGTAAAGTTTCTCGAGGAAACAAAACTTGCCAAGTGAATGTAAAGTTTCTCGAGGAAACAAAACTTGGCGAGTGAATGTAAAGTTTCTCGAGGGAACAAAACTTGGTGAGAGAACGTAAAGTTTCTCGAGGGAACAAAACTTGCCGAGGGAATGTAAAGTTTCTCGAGGAAACAAAACTTGCCAAGCGAATGTAAAGTTTCTCGAGGAAACAAAACTTGCCAAGCGAATGTAAAGTTTCTCGAGGAAACAAAACTTGCCAAGCGAATGTAAAGTTTCTCGAGGGAACAAAACTTGGTGAACGAATGTAAAGTTTCTTGAGGGAACAAAACTTGGCGAACGAATGTAAAGTTTCTCGAGGGAACAAAACTTGCCGAGCGAATGTAAAGTTTCTCGAGGAAACAAAACTTGGCGAGCGAATGTAAAGTTTCTCGAGGAAACAAAACTTGGTGAGCGAATGTAAAGTTTCTCGAGGAAACAAAACTTGCCAAGCGAATGTAAAGTTTCTCGAGGGAACAAAACTTGGTGAGTGAATGTAAAGTTTCTCGAGGAAACAAAACTTGCCAAGCGAATGTAAAGTTTCTCGAGGGAACAAAACTTGGCGAGCGAATGTAAAGTTTCTCGAGGAAACAAAACTTGGTGAGCGAATGTAAAGTTTCTCGAGGAAACAAAACTTGGCGAGCGAATGTAAAGTTTCTCGAGGAAACAAAACTTGGTGAGCGAATGTAAAGTTTCTCGAGGAAACAAAACTTGCCAAGCGAATGTAAAGTTTCTCGAGGGAACAAAACTTGGTGAGTGAATGTAAAGTTTCTCGAGGAAACAAAACTTGGCGAGCGAATGTAAAGTTTCTCGAGGAAACAAAACTTGGTGAGCGAATGTAAAGTTTCTCGAGGAAACAAAACTTGCCAAGCGAATGTAAATTTTCTCGAGGGAACAAAACTTGGTGAGTGAATGTAAAGTTTCTCGAGGAAACAAAACTTGGTGAGCGAATGTAAAGTTTCTCGAGGGAACAAAACTTGCCAAGCGAATGTAAAGTTTCTCGAGGAACAAAACTTGGTGAGTGAATGTAAAGTTTCTGGAGGGAACAAAACTTGGCGAACGAATGTAAAGTTTCTTGAGGAAACAAAACTTGCCAAGCGAATGTAAAGTTTCTCGAGGAAACAAAACTTGGCGTGCGAATGTAAAGTTTCTTGAGGAAACAAAACTTGGTGAGCGAATGTAAAGTTTCTTGAGGAAACAAAACTTGGTGAGTGAATGTAAAGTTTCTCAAGGAAACAAAACTTGGTGAGCGAATGTAAAGTTTCTCGAGGGAACAAAACTTGCCAAGCGAATGTAAAGTTTCTCGAGGGAACAAAACTTGCCAAGCGAATGTAAAGTTTCTGGAGGGAACAAAACTTGGCGAACGAATGTAAAGTTTCTTGAGGAAACAAAACTTGCCAAGCGAATGTAAAGTTTCTCGAGGAAACAAAACTTGGCGTGCGAATGTAAAGTTTCTCGAGGAAACAAAACTTGCCAAGCGAATGTAAAGTTTCTCGAGGAAACAAAACTTGGTGAGCGAATGTAAAGTTTCTCGAGGAAACAAAACTTGCCAAGCGAATGTAAAGTTCCCTTTCAAGGGAATCTCAACGCTGCGTCGGTTCTGACGCATTGTGGGAACGCCTCTGCGTGATTGCGTCGTGAAGCACATGTGAAATCTGTCCAATGGTGTGACGGGACGTCATAGACGGGTGACGTCATGACCAGGAAGCTATAAAGCACGCTGGAAACAAACCACTATTAGCTTCTGTGTCTTCAGCAAGCACTCTCTGTCGAAACTGTGTGTCATATTTGGTGTTGTCTGTCTCTCATACATATATAAGAAAATGGCGAATAAGCAGCAATTTAAGCAGTGTGTTCCTCCCTGCCCGCGTTTCATAACGGGTGGGGATACACACTCGCTTTGTGTTGTTTGTTTGGGACCGGAGCATGCTCGGTCAGCTCTCGAGGGAGCTGGTTGCGAGCATTGTGATCTGTTGTCTGCGAAAACGCTCCGGTCCCGGCGAGCTGTGTTTGACGAAGCTCGCGGTCCTCGGGGCTCGGGTCCCGCTGCTGCCGAGGCACAGCGAAGGCTCGTGTCCTGGGGATCGCAAATGGATCTTGCAGAGGGGTTAGAGACGGGCCCCGCCCTTTCTCTGCCTTCACCTGCTCGTTCCAGCGCTTCGCATGAGTTTGAAGCACGCGCTGCGGTTTCTTCTGCTCGTGTTGAAGCGCCGATGTTGCAATGTTCCAGTTCTGAGGAATTGGACATTGTCAGCATCGACACAGTTGATGTTGAGGATTCGCCACCTCACTCACAAGCATATGAGGAGCTCGTGGAGGTTGTGTCTCGCGCTGTGTCTAGATTAAATATAAGCTGGCCAGTCGAGAAACAGGAGGTTCGTCATGTAAGCAAATTAGACGAACGCTTCCTACCGTCAAGATCACAACCTCCACGACGGGGCTTACCGTTTTTTCCTGATCTCCACACTGAGGTGTCGAGATCATGGAAGAAACCTGTATCACATAGAGTTTTCAGTCCCCAAACATCTAATTATTCAAATATTATGGGACTGAAATCTTGCGGTTATGGGGCGGTGCCTCGTGTGGAAGAGACGCTTGCGAGCTATCTCTCCCCCGAGTCAGCATCGTCCCTCAAAGCCCCGAAATTGCCCACTAAGCCCCTAAGAACAACATCAGCGCTGGTGGGCAAGTCGTACTCGGCGGCAGGTCAGGCGGCAGCATGCCTTCACACCATGGCATTGCTGCAGGCTTATCAGGCTGACCTGCTCAAAGATTTAGATGAGGGCGAGGAAGTCAGTCAAGAGGTAGTAGCTGAACTTCGTAGGGCTACAGATTTATCTCTCCGGGCTACCAAGGAGACGGCAAAATCCATCGGCCGCTCTATGGCAGCCTTGGTAGCTACGGAGAGACACCTATGGCTTAATCTTTCAGAAATTAAAGACAAAGACAAGAGCTTTTTGATGGACGCCCCGATCTCTCCTACTGGCCTCTTCGGCGATTCGGTGAATAATGTCGTCGAGAGGTTTCAGGAGTCCAAGAAACAGTCGGCGGCGTTCCATAAAATCCTTCCTCGCCGCTCTCAAGTCTCGGGGCCTGCTCAAAGCAAAAGAGAGCAGCCCCAGCCGAGTGCGAGCTCCTCACATAGGGCTCAACAGAAGGCGAGCGTTGCGTCCCGTACTCCCCCAAAGAGAGACTGGGGGGCGGGTCGGCGCCCGCAGCCAAATCCTTCGAGGGATAGAGCGGATCTGAGGACCGTTCTTATCGCCAAGAAGGCTTCGGCAAAACGTTCCTGACGCCAGTCGAGACTGGTGTCTGAGGGCAGTCCCCTCCGGGGAAAACCGGTGTTCACCTCAGTATACGGTGCCCGTGTCTCCTCGGAGCCCTCAGGGGGCCGTTCTGCCAACCCTGCCACCTCGTGTGCTTCAGGGCGCAGCGGCTCTCAGCAAGCGTTCGCTTCAGTGCCCATTAGTAAAAAGAAAATTAAGAGCGGTGCTGGAGTGTTCGCTCCCTCTAAGGAGGGTCTCAAAGCAATCAGTTCGGCGTCTCCCTGCCGGTTCGCCGCTTCAGGGCACCGAGCTGGTCGCTCGAGTTTCGCCAGAGGCCAGTCTCGAGAGACTGGTTCCCCTAGTAGAATTTTTGACAGCGTGGAAACTTCTGCCAAATATATCTCAGTGGGTCCTGCAAACAGTTCATTATGGGTACAGAATTCAGTTCGGTTCTCGTCCGCCCAGGTTCAACGGGGTTGTTTTTACTGTGGTCAACCCAGAGCAGGCTCTGGTTATGGAACAGGAAGTACAGACACTTCTGCGAAAGGAGGCTATAGAAAGGGTTCCCTCCCCCAGCAGAGAGTCAGGGTTTTACAGCCGTTACTTCATAGTTCCAAAGAAGGATGGAGGGTTGCGTCCTATTCTAGATCTGCGACAACTAAATCGCTCTGTCAGAAAGCTCAAGTTCAGGATGCTTACGCTGAAGCAAATAATGTCTCAAATCAGGTCCGAGGACTGGTTTGTCACGATAGATCTAAAGGATGCTTATTTCCACATCTCCATCCTTCCTCAACACAGGAAGTTCCTCAGGTTCGCTTTCGGGGGCGAAGCATACCAGTACCGAGTTCTTCCGTTCGGCCTAGCTTTATCTCCCCGCACCTTCACCAAATGCGTGGATGCAGCTCTGGCTCCATTGAGACTCCAGGGCATTCGCGTGTTAAACTATATAGACGATTGGCTCATTCTGGCTCAGTCAAGAGAGTTAGCTGTTCAGCATCGAGATGCTGTTCTGGCTCACATGGAGGTGTTGGGGTTGAGGTTAAACGCCAAGAAAAGCGAGCTATCTCCACTACAGAGAACCTCTTTTCTAGGAGTCATTTGGGACTCGACTGCCATGCAGGCACGTCTTTCCCCTGCTCGAGTAGATTCGATTCTCGGGGCCGTGAACAAGCTGAAGCTAGGCCAGTCGCTCACTGTGAAACAGTTTCAGAGGCTGTTAGGGCTGATGGCGGCAGCGTCCAACGTGATACCTTTTGGCCTGCTGCACATGAGACCTTTACAGTGGTGGCTCAAAACCAAGGGGTTTTCCCCGAGGGGGAACCCGTTTCGCATGATCAAGATCACGCGGCGTTGCCTTCGTGCTTGTGTCATGTGGAAGAAACCTTGGTTTCTTTCCCAAGGACCGGTGTTGGGAGCTCCTTGTCGTCGTGTAACGCTTACGACGGATGCTTCCCTCACCGGCTGGGGGGCGGTCATGAGTGGTCGTTCGGCGCAGGGTCTGTGGTGGGGCCATCATCTGTCATGGCATATAAACCAGTTGGAGATGATGGCTGTGTTCCTGGCAATCAAACATTTCCTCCCAGACCTGAGGGGCCACCATGTGTTGGTCCGCACAGACAACACAGCGGTGGTCTCTTATTTAAATCATCAAGGGGGTCTGCGCTCACGCCCGCTATGCAGATTGGCGCACCAGATTCTCTTGTGGGCCCATGGGAAGTTGCTGTCAGTCAGAGCAATTTACATCCCAGGGCGCCTGAACTTGGGGGCAGACATCCTGTCGAGACAGGGGCTGAGGCCCGGGGAGTGGAGACTTCACCCCGAGGTGGTGGAGCTCCTGTGGGAGAGATTTGGGCGAGCCCAGGTAGATCTGTTTGCGTCTCGAGAGACGACTCACTGTCCACTTTTCTTCTCCCTCACACATCCAGCCCCTCTCGGGCTGGACGCAATGGTACACCCGTGGCCGAGGCTGCGGTTATACGCTTTTCCCCGATTGCGCTGCTCCCGGGAGCTCTGGAGAGAATACGCCAGGACGGGGCTCATGTATTGTTAGTAGCCCCGTTGTGGCCGGGCCGAGTATGGTTCTCGGACATTGTGTCCCTTCTCGACGGCTCTCCCTGGGAGATTCCGGTCAGGAGGGACCTTCTTTCTCAAGCGGCGGGGTCAATCCTTCATCCCTGCCCAGAGTTATGGAAACTGTGGGCCTGGCCTCTGAGGGGGCCCAGCTCATAAACTCAGGTCTCTCTACTGAGGTGGTAGAGACCATACTCCAATCCAGAGCTCCCTCCACAAGGAAGTTATATGCCCTAAAATGGAAGGTGTTTACCGTTTGGTGCACAGCTCGAATGCAGGACCCAAGTGCCTGCCCCATCAGTGCAGTACTAGAGTTTTTACAGCACAAATTCTCAGCGGGGTTATCCCCCTCTTCACTAAAGGTCTATGTTGCGGCCATTGCCGCTTATCACGCTCCTGTTGATGGCGCATCTCTAGGGAGACATCCCTTTGTTACTCGCTTCCTTCGTGGTACATTGAGGCTTAGGCCTGCGGCACGCTCGAGGGTACCAACTTGGGATTTGGCTGTGGTACTAGAAGGCCTGTCCTTAGCTCCATTTGAGCCAATTGAAGAAGTCCATGAGAAATTTCTCTCCTTTAAGACTGCTTTTCTTCTAGCTATCTCATCACTTAAGAGAGTAGGAGATTTGCAAGCTCTGTCGGTTTCACCCTCTTATCTTGATTTTGCACCGGGTATGGTGAAAGCTTTTCTGTTCCCTCGTGAGGGGTATGTTCCTAAGGTTCCCACTCAGGTGGTAGGACCTATTATGCTGCAAGCTTTTTGTCCTCCTCCTTTCTTGTCATCAGACCAGGAGAAGCTTAATCTGCTTTGCCCAGTTAGAGCATTGGATGCTTATGTTCACAGAGCTGCCCTGTGGCGTAAAACAGATCAATTATTTGTGTGCTTTGGACCTCCTAAGAAGGGGTATGCTGCATCCAAGCAGACGTTGAGTAGGTGGATAGTCGAGGCTATCTCACTAGCATATGATTCGGCCGGGCAACCCTCTCCTCTTGCTGTCCGAGCCCACTCTACGCGGAGTATGGCTGCCTCAAGAGCTTTACTCTCAGGAGTATCGCTGCAAGAAATTTGTGATGCGGCAGGTTGGTCTTCCCCGCATACCTTTGTGAGGTTCTATAACCTCGATGTGGCCTCAACTCCGGGGTCTCGAATTTTAACTTCATAATTCTTCGAAGTTTCTCCAGACAGGCATTTTGTCCTATGGCGGCGTGGGTATATACGTTCCCACAATGCGTCAGAACCGACGCAGCGTTGAGATTCCCTTGAAAGGGAACGTCTCAGGTTACTCATGTAACCATGGTTCCCTGAGAGGGAACGAGACGCTGCGTCGCTGTGCCATACTCCCTGCATGCCCGTGAGCTGCTTGCTTCGACTTCTTCAGAAGCTAATAGTGGTTTGTTTCCAGCGTGCTTTATAGCTTCCTGGTCATGACGTCACCCGTCTATGACGTCCCGTCACACCATTGGACAGATTTCACATGTGCTTCACGACGCAATCACGCAGAGGCGTTCCCACAATGCGTCAGAACCGACGCAGCGTCTCGTTCCCTCTCAGGGAACCATGGTTACATGAGTAACCTGAGACGTTTCTTGAGGGAACAAAACTTGGCGAACGAATGTAAAGTTTCTCAAGGGAACAAAACTTGCCAAGCGAATGTAAAGTTTCTCGAGGAAACAAAACTTGGCGTGCGAATGTAAAGTTTCTCAAGGGAACAAAACTTGGAAAGTGAATGTAAAGTTTCTCGAGGAAACAAAACTTGCCAAGCGAATGTAAAGTTTCTCGAGGAAACAAAACTTGGCGTGCGAATGTAAAGTTTCTCAAGGGAACAAAACTTGGAAAGTGAATGTAAAGTTTCTTGAGGGAACAAAACTTGGAAAGTGAATGTAAAGTTTCTTGAGGGAACAGAAAAGTATTGCATTGCGAATGCAAAGTTTCTCAGGGGAGCGCAAAGGTTTTGTGAGAGAACACAAAAGCATTGAAATATTTTTTTTTCCCCTCACCATGTCTTTTTTTTATTCAGTGGCAAAAATAAGCCTCTATAGCATTTTGCCGATATGAGGTCTGTTCAATAATTAGAGCTGTTCGTTTGGCCAATCGTCACAAAAATCCTACAGACGCACAATGAAAGAGAGACCCGAGCTGAATCTACAGACCAGAAGACCGGAGACTCTCTGTGAAAAAGTGAAACACGACAAAACAAAAGTGTGAGGGAAAGTGTCGAGGCTTCACGAGGAAATCATGAGGCTTTTGTGTCAACTCTGTGATAATGTATCAAACTTGATCTGTGCAGAACTCTCATATTAGACATTGCTATGTGTTCTCTAAGGTCTTTTGCTGTTTCTGTACTAGAGAGCTTCTGGGAAGCTTATAAAAAAAAAAGAACATCCTCATTTTGAGCGTCTGTGGTTACATGACTGCAATTTAATCTAATAATCACGTCGGTCAGGTGAAGGTGCGACACTTATCAGGAGAGAAAGAGGAACGGTGAATGAGAAGCGAGTCTGTGACACTCCGTAAGCGGCTTTAACAGAACCAGAGGTCAGAGCAGTTACAGGCCCTCAAACACACTGTGATATTAAGAGAGAGTGAAAAACCACAACACATACAACTCTCATTCTCATTCAAACGGGCTAAAGACTCCAATCCAAAGCTATAAACTCTAAACTCTTGAGAAAATCAAACCCAACGAACTCGGACCTGTTTTTGTGCATGTCGATTTACAGTAAATTCCACTTGATTAGATATTAGTGATCTATCGAATCGCATTCAGGAAGTGTGACTCAAGTGTTCAAACGCTTTTAGGCCTCTGTGAGTGTTATATACCAGACGTGTGTGTGTGTTTCATGTAGAATAGCTTTGCAGGAGTCTTTGTGAAGGTTTGTTTGAGAGCCGAGATGTTGAATGGATTCAATCCGTCCTTCTGTGCGTTAAACAGCTGCTGAGAGACCTCGACACACACACTCACACACACACACACACACACACACGCTCATATCCCATTCATTACCACAGATAAATAAAATCAGCACTGGCAGTGTGTGTTCCAGACCAAACTACACACACAGCTCTGAATTACCCCTCCAATCAGCACAATGGCACTTTCTACCCCCTGAAAGTGAGTTCATTTGCCCCTCACACACTCTTTCAGTCTTTTTCTCTCGGTCAGTGGCTCATGAAAGGTTCGTTCGCGTCCAGGACGGTTTGATAAAGGGCCGTATATAAACAAACAGCTGTGGAAATGAGTCTGGTCACACATGACGGTCCTGAACACTGAGAAAATCTCATCATATTTACTGTCAGGGGACGCTTTCATATTTAAAGTAGGTTTAAAGGTGACGTGCGTGACGTTTCAGATGCATTTATTTATATTCTGCCCGTCGCTCCGCATAAAATGCATCTGTTAAAACGAATAAATGTGAAATAGGAACATTTTAACTGCTCCTGTATTGCATTGTCGATCATTTCCGCCTCACGTGCCTCAGATTTAACATTCAAGTTATTATATAATCTTTTATTGTCTTATAATGACAATTCGATTCAAAATGTAACACATCATTGTAGCATTTGCATACTGAAATGTGAGTGGACTTTATCTATGTGTATATTTATGCATTTTGATTTAAATGTATTTGTTTTGGATTTTACAGCATTTCTATCTATCATTTTACCTTAAAAAAAATGTGAAGGCATTATTTCAGTCCGTACTTTTTTACATTTTTTGCTACTTTAGTTTCTGTTCATTCTCGTCTCATCTATATTGCATTTTAATATCAATTCATTTTATATAAATTCTATTATATTAGACTTTACCACATTTCTAACTATCGTTTTATCTTAAAAACAAAATGTAAAGGCAATATTCAGTCATTCAGAAATGATTGATTGAGTTTTTTTTGTTACTTTAGCTGTTCTTGTCTCACCTATATCCATCTATATTGCATATGAATTTTAATTTATATAGATATAAATTGATTATACTGGACTTTACAACATCCTACTTCAAATAAATGTAAAAGGCAACGTTTCTGCAATTTAAAAAAAAAATCAGTTCTGATATTTTGAAGCGTTTTTCTTTTGTTACTTTTTGCTCTGATGCCGTTCCGATCGTTCTCGTCTCTCCACATCCTGTTTGCTTGTATCTACCTTTTTTCTTTTGTTGTTTCTGCCACATTCGTGCTCCCCTCCTTTGCTTTTATGTGTCGTTTGGTGTGACATTTCAAGATGTGGCAACAACAAAATTTAGACGATCTATATTTAAATTGTGCTTTACAACGAAAGACATTCCCCACTGAGAGAGAGAGAGAGAGAGAGAGACAGAGGGAGGGAGAGGGCAGTGCTGTTATCTTTCATCTCCAGTACACGAGGTGTCAAAGTTTGTGGTTAAACTGCATTTCTACATACCCGAGACATTCAGACTTCTTGTTTTAAACTGTTCAACATTGTTTTAACGCGCATTATTGTTCCGGCAATATTAAACTACCGTATAGTTTAAAGCTCATCTCTCAACATGATAGATTTCCGTCCGCAAGTCCAGCACTGAGCTCAGTCTGAATATGACTGTGATGAAGACAAAATGTTTATTTATTTGTTTCCTGTTCAGTGAGTTTGATTGAGAAACACTCACTCAGCAGCTTTGAACTGCGCCGTCACCCGGCTCTGAACTGAAGATTTGGACGACTCACAGGCTTATTTTATATGTTTATGTCATTTTATTGATGTGCTTTACTGTTTACTCCTCATAATTATTATGTTTTGTTTTGATTTATACTCGCAGCTGCATGTTTCTGAAAAAAAATTTTGTTTAAATCTAATATTGCTAAACAAAAGAGCTATCTAAAACAAAACAATTTGGTTAAAGAAATCTGTAGAGCTGCTTCGAAACAATTGTGAAAAGTGCAATGCAAATAAATTGACTTGAAATGTGTTCAATATTTAGAGGAAAGGCATCCAAATAAAAGACTTCTCCTCTTCCTCTTTTCTTTTAAAACTTTTAGCTTTAAATAGCACCAAAAATGTATGGTTTAGTAAGAAATACAGTTAAAATTAGTAAAGTAAAATTATGCATACAAATACATGTATCGATAGATAGCCTGTTAGACTTATACATACTTAGGGCTGTCAATAGATTACAATTTTTAATAACAATTAATCGCACATTTCGCAAAGTAAACCAGGTGAGTTTTTTCAAAGTTAAATTTAGGTGTCTTTCCAAAAAGGGACACTCCAAAAGGACACCAAATAACCAAACGATATAAAGAGTCCATATAATTCATAAATATGAATTATTTGCATACCAAAGCACCCATACCAAAAAAATTACAAATAAAAACATTAAAACATTCACAGTGTGCAGTATTTGTCCAGTGCAACAGCGAAGATCTTTACATTTTAGACAAGATACAATACCGAACAGAACCACATGGAGGTGCCAAAAAAAACCCTAAACCTAAGCACTCAGAGGTGCAAATACATTCTCAGACTCGGCTGAATGCACGAGCGCTCTTCTTCATGAGCATTTGAGTGGTTTGTGTAGTTAAAAACTAACCCAGAGTGCCACCTGCTGTTAAAAACTAATCTCAAAATCGATTCAATGGAGAATTGCGATTACGTTTTAGACAAGTCAAGATACAATACCGAACAGAACCACATGGAGGTGCCAAAAAAAACCTAAACCGAAGCATTCAGAGCTGCAAATACATTCTCAGACTCGGCTGAATGCACGAGCGCTCTTCTTCATGAGCATTTGAGTGGTTTGCGTAGTTAAAAACTAACCTAGAGCGCCACCTGCTGTTAAAAACTAATCTTGAAATCGAGTCAATAGAGAATTGTGATTACATTTTATACTAGTCAACCTGCACTACCAAACAGAACCACATGGAGGTGCCAAAAAAAACCCTAAACCAAAGCATTCAGAGCTGCAAATACATTCTCGGCTGAATGCACGAGCGCTCTTCTTCATGAGCATTTGAGTGGTTTGTGTAGTTAAAAACTAACCCAGAGCGCCACCTGCTGTTAAAAACTAATCTCCAAATCGAGTCAATAGAGAATTGTGATTACATTTTATACTAGTCAACCTGCACTACCAAACAGAACCACATGGAGGTGCCAAAAAACCCCTAATCCAAACGCCTTGATCTGACTGCATGTATCTACTACAGCAAACGGATCCATTCAGAATTACTAAACACAAACAAATCCAAACATTATCCTAAATGTATGTGGAATGTACTGAAATGTGCGTCAACACACGCATCAACAAAACAGACTCACGGCGTGCTTACAGTACGACTCCTGTACGTCACCGCAATTGTTTTTACCTTGATTTCAATACGCATCCATCAATGCTTTACCAGTTTAGTTTTTAACAACAGATGGCACTGTGTGCTTTAGAAACCGCCGCACTCTGCTTGCTTCCGCTTGAACCTTCTGTAAAATAAACATTCATAAAGTTCAAAAAGGTCAAAGCGAAAAACAAGGGCTGTTTACATTAATCTCGTGTCATAAAGCTTTCCGAGGTGCAAATACATTCTCAGACTCAGTCGAACGCACGAGCGCTCTTCTTCATGAGCGTTTGAGCGGTTCATGCGGTCAAAACTAGCCTAGAGCGCCATCTGCTGTTAAAACATAAACTGAGAATAGATTCGAGAGCGGATTATTGATTCACATATCGTGACGCAAACTTTATCAATTTTAAATGAATTGCATAAATCTACATATTTATATATGTATATAGAATGTTTGTGTGTGTATATATATTTTTTTTCTGTAATTAATCATGATTAATTGCAGCTAACATTAAAATCCGTAATATATGTTTATATTGTAAAACATAATTTTACAATTAAAAAAAAGAAACCAACAGAAAGAAAGAAAGAAAGAAAGATGGCAGGAATAGAATGAATTTGATCTCTCATGGTCTGGTGATGTTTGTGTTTTTCGTGTATGTTCACAGATTCGGGGGAACCAGAGGTGAGAAGGCCAGGTCAAGTTCCAGCTCGACTGTGTGTGTGTGTGTGTGTGTGTGTGTGTGTGTGTGTGTGTGTGTGTGTGTGTGTGTCTCATTTGGAGAATCTCATTCGCAGCTCAACATTCAGGGGAGAAGAAATCGAACCTGTCAGAGCCTTCAGGCAGAACACAGCGAGGTGTGGAAGAATTCAGCTCCAGACGGATCCGAACACACACACACACACACACACACACGCAGGGAAAGGGCACGCGCTCAGAGCACAGACAGATATCTGTGCCGCACACCAGAAACACACGCTACTCGTGCTCCGAGTTTATACCGGATCAAACGTCGCGTCACTAATCACTGTAGTGACACTCCGACAACCGTAATCATCTTCACGCCGCGTGTCACATGACCTATTATCATCAGCGTCGTCATTATCAGCATCATCATCATCGGCGCTCCAAACGAGGGTCAAAATGCCAAAACATCTCGCTGACCTTTCAGCCTCACGGCGAACGTGTGGAGGTGTAAAGATCAGACCCTTTCCAATTATGCCATTCAACGTCACGTTTCTGTCGCTGTATTTTAGCGTTCGATTGCTGGATTAATGAATCGTACTGGTAATTACGTTACGCCGGCTGTGACTGGCTTTCAGGTCATTCTCAGGAAACGAGATGTTGTGTTTTCTCATTTGAAAAGTGTTGAACGTTCAAGAAATCATCTTCTCGCAGATCAGGCCCAAAAGTATGAGAAACAATATTCACAAGACTCAAACTTTCACACAAATCCTCAATACGACGTGACAATCCTCGGTTATTTATCATTCCAATATTATCATCAAACTAAATCTGGAAATTGTGTCATTCAATTTAAATAGATAAACAAACACTGACTACATTCTGATATATCTCAGCTTTATAATTGATTATAATTAATAGAAAAATATAAATAATCCAAAACATATTTGCAATGACTGTTCAACCTGAAGATCGGTGCATAAAAAGGTAAATAATAACAAATTCTGATTGTAATAATAATAATAATAATAATAATAATAATAGAAAATGTATCTTTAAAAAAGCAGTAGAATTCTAATGTTTATCTGGGCATTAGTGTATATTAGATTATATATATTATATTTATTATATTTAATATAATATGCAACAATTAAAATAATCTAATTTAAAAAATTGTATGTAATATAAATGTTTTGTCATTTAAATTTTATTTACAAATTATGTTAAAATATATTAATGTTTTATTTTAACAACAGTATGGTAAGCAGCATAATAATATTACTAAATGCATTAAATAAAATAAATGAAAAAAAATTATATATAATATATATTATAATATATTTTATATGGATGTTTGATTAAATGCATTAAATAAAATAAATGCTAAAAAATGAATGTTTTATTTAAAAAATGTATTACATTTTATTTAGAATATATTTTTTATGGAGGTTCGATTTTAAAATGTTAAAATTAGTTTAAAATTTAAAAACAGTATAAATAACATACTATTAAAAACAGTAACATAATATTACTAAATGTATTAAATAAAATAATTCCGAAAAGTGCAAAATATATTGTTTTATTTTAAAATGTATTACATTTTATTTATAATTTATCTAGTTTTATTTTAAAATTGTAAAATGAATTTAAAAGCAGTATAATAACTAATAATAAAAAAAAATTGTTAAAAGCATCGCAACAAATAATTCTGCCGATTCATATAATTCAATAATTTCTTACAACAGCTCTGAATACAGTTGTAGGATCCAGAATCTGTTTCTAAACCGAATTCGATTGTGGAGTGTGAGTGTGTGTTGAAGGGATAGCTGGAAAACGCAGCACACGTTCCAGAGGTTCACACACTGACACACACACACTCGTGCACCGGGCATCAGCTTCAGTGGAAAATGTAATATCAGCGGGAGGGTTTGGTCACAGCGTGCTCTATATTATTGCGGTAGGCAGGGATTCTGGCTAACACACACACGCACACACACACACACACACAGCAGTGACATCATGCACACACACACACATGCGAAGGGGCTCCCACAGACCTGGCAGATAAAAGCATAACAAAGTTAAAGTGTTACCTGCCTCTCCCACCTCAGACGTGTCACGGTGCCAAACGCACGGAGGCGTTTCCATGACAACGCTGAGAGTACATCAGCATGTATGTCCAGGCGGGTGACATCGCAAAAACACCTGATCACACACACACAACAAGTTCAGAACTGCATACTACCGTACTATCACTGCAGTATGCACTATGGGAATTTTCATATGCATTGACCTGATGCAGATCCCACAATGCAATGCACCCGCAATGCTTCTAGTGTAACTATTGACCAGTTATATTAACCATACGACTGAATATAAGCTTGTGTTGCTGGCATCGTACTCTATCAGTGTCGTTCGCTCTGTTTCTGTTGCTCTCTGGACAAAAGTGTGTGTTAAAAGCAGGAATGTCAATGTTGTACACTAGTGTTGGGCAGAAGATCTCAGAAGATCAGAGATATTTCAGATGACCCGTCCGATCTCTTCAGGCCTACAGCATCACACACACACACACACACACACACACACACACACACACGAGGGCAATAATGATGGACCAGATGGGGTTTTTGAGCGAGTGGTTTAGACGAGCTGCGGGTGGCTCATGAAGGACACACACACACACACACACACACCAGGACTGACATTCACTTCTGACTCACAAAAGTACCAACAAACTGTCCTCTGGGTTCATAGAAAGCTGATTTTAATCAGCCAAGTGTTAAAATACAAGTTCTCAGTATGATTATGCATGGAAGTGTGTGTGTGTGTGTGTGTGCTTGATTTCATGATTTATGAGGACACAAATGTGTATAATGACATGTGTATTACACTGGTATTACAACCTAAACATGTTTTATGAGGACATTTCTTGCGTCCTCATATGTCAAAAAGCTTTAAAAACATACTAAATGTTTTATTAAAAATTTAAAACAGCAGAACATTTTGTGTGATGGGTAGGTTTAGGGGTGGGGGTAGTGTAGGGGGGCAGAATGTACAGTATAAAAACCATGACGACTATGGAATGTCCCCATGAACCATGAAAACACAAAGTGTGTGTGTGTGTGTGTGTGTGTGTTATTTTTTAACATTTTAAATTCACTTTTTCATTCAAATATTAATTTTAATATTATTTAATATAATAACGACTACTTACTATAATAAATAATGACTTTTTAGATTAATTTTAAACCAAGGCGACATTTCTAATTTCCATTTAGTTTACATTTTTCATCTAATACTTACATTTCATTTTTAATTTTTTTTTTATAGTTTTACTTCAGATAGTTTCTGTCGAGACAGATTCATGTTCGGAGTCACTGAGCGGCCTGACTCAACCAATCACACGAGTCTGGGGGCGGGGCTATCTGTGTGTCTGACCTGTAGCAGATGAGAAGCATGTTCAGGAAACCTGTCAGGATTCGCAGTGCAGGTCTTGTTCCTCTCCGAGCATCAGAGGAACGGGTGCGTTCGCTCGCCTCGGCTCTGACGGGCAGCTGTCGCTGTGAATCTCCTGGTGCTTCGTCCCAGTGGTGACCGTCATGAGTTCAGCAAACCTGCAGGGCACAAATCAAATGCATGTTTGACTTCATGAGGAGGTCTTTATGGTCTCTCACCTCTCTCTCTCTCTGATGTCTGAAGCCCCAGGAGCAAAGCCTTTGCCCCCTGCTTAAAGGTCAACAACCCTAGAGAGATGGAGAAGTGATTACTGAACAATATTAACACACACTACAGCTCTGTCCCCATTTATGTTGCATATTTTACTTTTTTTTTTTTTTTTTTTTTATGTGAAACAGTTATGTAGGTCACTTAAAAACTGATGCTCCCTTAGAAGGGAGCTCCCTATGTAGTGCTCACAACGGTTTGAAACAGAGCTCATATGTTGTTTGCTGAGCAGCTCTACACACACACGTTGTGTTTTCATGGTTTATGGGGACATTCCATAGGCGTAATGGTTTTTATACTGTACAAACTGTACATTCTGCCCCCCTACACTACCCCCACCTCTAAACCTACCCATCACACAAAATGTTCTGCATTTTTACATTTTTAATAAAACATTGTTTAGTATGTTTTTAAAGCTATTTGAAATATGAGGATCATGAAATGTCCTCATAAAACATGTTTAGGTTGTAATACCAGTGTAATACACATGTCATTATACACATTTGTGTCCTCATATATCACAAAAATGCACACACACACACATAGAGTCACACTCTCTATTTCACACACACAAAGACTCTAACTCACACTCTCTCTCTCACACATACACACAGCCCCTAACTCACACTCTCTCTCTCTCACACACACACACACACACACACAAACTCTTTCTCACTCTCTCTCACACACACATACACACACAAACTCTCTCTCTCTCACACACACACACACACACACATAAACTCTCTCTCTCACACACACACAAACTCTTTCTCACTTTCTCTCTCTCTCTCTCTCTCTCACACACACACAAACTCTCTCTCTCACACACACACAAACTCTCTCTCTCTTTCTCTCACACACACACACACAAACTCTCTCTCACACACACACACACACAAACTCTCTCTCTCTCTCTCACACACACACACACACACACAAACTCTCTCTCTCTCTCACACACACACACACACACACACACAAACTCTCTCTCTCTCTCTCTCTCTCTCTCTCTCACACACACACACACACACACACAAACTCTCTCTCTCTCTCTCTCTCTCTCTCACACACACACACGTCTTGTACCATAATCCTCTTAATCTGTCATTAAATCACTCTTTATTTTAGCCACATGACGCCCAACTGTGTCCACAAACTGTGTAAGTTCAATTAGCATCAAAATCTATGAAGCCTGTGTTTGTAATGCATTATAAAAGTATTTTCTGACTTTTAATGTATTAATAATACACTTTATTATTAGCAGTTACGGTCTCTTTTTAGTAATTTAATACACCTCTATGATGCATTATAACACTAAAATCATCACAATTTCTACATTAATACACACACACAAACACATACATACAGTATATATGTTGTATACATGTGCAGAATAATAAAATGTAAATATATAAATTTGAATAATGCATACAATTCATACATGCCTTCTGTGTACACGCACACACACACACACACACACATATATATATATATAATTCTAATATTTATTAAAACTGTTTACATCCTAGGAGCCATGAGAACATTGTAGCAACTATCAACCAACCGGAAAAAATTAATTAAATATAAGAAACCACCTAAAAACAGTAGCAAAGAAACTGATCCATGAAGAAACATCCTTTGCCTGTTCTTCAGAAAGTGTAAAAGTCACACCATCACCTCTGGCTTTGTGTTTCTGAGTTATGTGATGTTTCTGTTACTTGTGCGGTAAACACACACACACACACACACACACACACACCCAGAGCTGCTTTCACAGTGACTAACCGCACACGCCGGCAAACGATCCCCAACAAGCACACGGGAGAGAGAGAGAATAATCCAAAGGAACTGGCCTGATGTCCTTCCCTGATACCTCGTTCACACCGAGACCTGATCAACATGACAAGCTGTCCCTCCACACACACACACACACACACACGTTTAATACGGCACTGTGTGTGTGTGTGTGTGTGTGTGATGTAGGTTTGTGCTCTCGGTGATCTGCTGCCGTGCTGCAATCTGGCTCTGATCTCTGAGCTAAACCCTTTGACACAGAGTTTTTAATTAAAACTACATTATGATTAACCAGGCAGAAGCCCCCCCACCTCTCTCTCTCTCTCTCTGTCTCTCCATCACACCATCAGAGCAGGTCTGATTATAACTGACTATATGTGTGAGCAAAAGAGGTGCTGACCTGAGCGTCTCGTTCATCTGTAAAATGCAAAATGGTTTCGTTTCATTTTGTAATTAATTTTGAATAAAACCCTGATCGTTTCAGTCTGATCTGAACTGTTTGAGTTGCACACTGTACCTCTGATAGATTTAAAGGGACAGTTCATCCAAAAAACACTGTTGGTTTCTATATTCAGACACCCTAGCTACGACCCAGACCATTCTAGCAACCGCCCAAAATGCCCTTAACCCCCCCCCAAAAAAACCACCCTAGTAACCACCCAAAACAACTTAGCAACACCCTAGCAACCAACCAAAACACCCCTGAACCCCCCTCCCAAAAACACCTTAGCAAACACCCAAAACAATCTAGCAATACCCTAGCAACCACCCCAAAAAAACCTAGCAATACCCTAGCAACCACCCAAAACAACTTAGCAACACCCTAGCAACCAACCAAAACACCCCTGAATCCCCCGCATGAAACACCCTAGCAAACACCCAAAACTCCCTAGTAAACAACCAAAACACCCCTGAACTCGTGAAAAAAACATCCTAGCAACCACCCAAAACAACTTAGCAACACCCTAGCAACCAACCAAAATACCCCTGAATCCCCCGCATAAAACACCCTAGCAAACACCCAAAACTCCCCTGAACTCGTGCAAAAAACATCCTAGCAACCACCCAAAACAACTTAGAAAACAACCAAAACACCCCTGACACCCCCTCAAAAAACACCATGGCAACCACCCAAAACCGCCTAGCAACATCCTAGCAACCACTCAAAACAACTTGGTAAACAATCAAAACACCCCTGAACCCACTTTCCAAAAACACCCTCGCAACCACCCAAAACAACTTTGCAACACCCTAGCAACTACTCAAAACTCAGTAGTAAACAACCAAAACACCCCTGAACTAATGCAAAAAACATCCTAGCAACCACCCGCAACACCCTAGCAACCACAAATAACACCCTAGTAAGCAAACAAAATACCCCTGAACCCCCCCCCCCCAAAAAAAAAAACAAACACCCAAAACAACCTAGCAACCACCAAAACAACTTAGCAACACCCTAGCAACCACCCAAAACATCCCAGCAGCACAAGCGTTGAGTTCAGAACATGCAAAAACAGTCGGTGTTGCATCATCATGTAAAAGCAGCTTACGAGAGCAAACTTCGCCTCGTCGTCATCACGCCTCTCAGAGCTGCTAGAAGCCACATTAGCCGTGTGAAGTGGGGTCAGAGGTCAGCAGCTCTGCAGTCGTGGGGTCAAAGGTCACGCACACACACTTTTCACTCGCCGGCCTCCTCGTCACTGCACGACGCCGCACAGAGCTGTATGGAGAGCTGGAGATGCTCATTAGAATGTATGAATAACTAGTGAACAGATGCATTCATATATTCATACACAACTAATGCTGACAGTGATGAAGACAAGAAGTGATTTGTCATCATCCTCATCTGAATATTCAGAAGTCAGACGAGGTTGATTATTCTTCGATGCGCTGTGAAACATTTGCAGTCGTTTTAATTAAGCAACACTGTTTTAAAGACAAACCGCGTGACGTGTTCCTCCTGAAAGCCTCAGTTTGGAGAAAGACAGAAAGAGAAAACAGATGCAGCACGAGCTCGAGCGGGAGGTGTGAAGAGATGCAGTCCTGAAGAAGAACAGCTTCTCGCTCTGTCTTACACTCTCTGACAGCAGTGTGTGTGTTGTGTATGAGTGTGTTCTGGTGTGTTCTCATTTGTGTGTGTGTGTGTGTGTGTGTGTGTGTGTTCGGGTGTGCTCTCGTGTGTGTGTGTTGTGTGTATGAGTGTGCTTTGGTGTGTGTGTGTGTGTGTGTGTTGTGTATGAGTGTGTTCTGGTGTGTGTGTGTGTCTGTGTGTGTTCTGGTGTGTGTGTGTGTGTGTGTGTGTGTGTGTCTGTGTATGAGTGTGTGCTTGAGTGTGTGTGTGTGTGTGTGTGTGTGTTGTGTATGAGTGTGTTCTGGTGTGTGTGTGTGTTGTGTATGAGTGTGCCTTGGTGTGTGTGTGTGTGAGTGTGTGTGTTTTTGTGACATATCAGGACACAAATGTGTATGATGTCATGGGTGTGACACTGGTATTACAACTTCCAGGTGAAATATGAGGACATTTCATATGTCCCCACTTTTCAAACAGCTTTAAAAACACACTAAACAAGGTTTAATTAAAAATGTAAAAATGCAGAATGTTTTCAGTGAGGGTTCAGTTTAGGGGTGGGGGGGGGTGGGGGGCAGAATGTACAGTTTGTACAGTATAAAAACCATTACGCCTGAGAAATGTCCTCACTTTGATAGCAAAACGAACAAGTGTGTGTGTGATTGTGTGTGTTCTGGTGTGTGTGTGTGTGTGTGTTGTCAACTTTGACTAACCTCAACCTTGACTAAAAGGGGCCCAGGTCAGGAAGCAGACAGACTGGCCAAACCGACCGTCTACTAGCTGTCTCACTTCACAGAATTCAGATAAATCCCAACACATAGAGACTCTTCCACGTAGAGAGCCTGTGTCTCGAACTAATAAATACAGAAAACTTCCAAACCCGTTATACAGGCCACCAGGGCACCATACAGATTTTATCAAAGAATGTGCTGATCTTCTATGGGAGTTAGTACTGGCTGTGGATAAAGTCCTTATTGTTGGTGATTTTAATATACATCTACATTTGGGATCGGCATTCACAGATATTCTAAGCTCTATTGGAGTTAGACAGCCCGTGTCATTGTCGTAATCACACTCTAGATCTAATATTGTCCCATGGAATCGATACTGATGCCGTTGAAATTCTGCAGCAGAGCGATGACGTCTCAGATCATTATCTGGTCTCATGCGTGCTACATTTAACCAAGGATGCAAAACCACCTCTCTGCCACAAATATGGTAGAACCAGGACCGGCGCTGCCTATGGGCGGAGCTAGGGCCTCTGTGATGGAGGCGGGGCTCCATCACCGTAACATTGGGGCGCAGAAAACTAGGCTCTTTTTCCAATGGATATAGATGCAATGAAATCAACTATGTCTCCGTATCAAAGTGTGTCCCACCGTCTGAGTAAAAAAAGATCCGAAAAGGCAACTTTTCTGCAGCTCACTGACTTACGATGGCGCCGAAACGAACATCCTTCGCGGGGTGTGAAGCGAAAACAGGCACGCGGAGAAGTGCAGCTCGTCGTCGTCATCGTCTCGTTTGGACTGATTGTAATGTTTTCTAAAAATAAACGTGTCGATCGCCGTCATTTCTGGATAAATCATTTGTTTAAAAGAGCGCGAGGCAGACCGTTAGACACTTTGAATGTGTGCAGATAGTGAGTGACATCGCGTCCGGAGCCGAAGTGAAAGAAAAGTTCGCATTCAAAGTCAAACAGCTGGAATATTTCAGCACTGGAGTGTTTTTTTATGCTTCAAAAATTCCAAAAATTCTGCTGTTTACATTTCTGCTCTAACATAATACTTATTTTCCGTTTTCAAAACATGAATATTGTTGTTATATTTCATGAAAAAAAATAAGCGCACAGTTTTATGAAGTAATTGAGTATTTCTGCTTAGTAGTTCGTTTCTTTCACTTGCTGTTGATTTGTTTAAGCTTATACACTCTTAAAAATAAAGGAATCATGAAGAACCTTTAAAATGCATGGAACCTTTCCATTACAGGTTCTTTACTGTGGAAAAGTTTATTTAGAATGTTCTTCACACTAAGGTTCTACAGAGGTTCTTATATGGCATCACTGTGAAAAAAACTCCCATTTGGAACCTTTATTTTTCAGAGTGTGTAGTACAGATTTGAGGGATTTATGCCATGGAAATACAGTGATAGGAGGGGGAAATCCTGTCCAAAAAACGATTAAGGAATGATGTTCATTTGCTGAATTTTACTGTAGCGCTGTAGAGTGTGTTGGGCTACTGTACATAAATTACTGAACAAATTGCAACAAAAAACAAAACAAACAGACAAAAAAAAAAACACACATGATAGCATAAGAGATTACCTTAGTTAATATGGACATAAAAAAATAAAATATATACATTTTAATAACAGATGTTATAAAGGTATCTATGGTTGTGTATGTATGTGTTCTGGTGTGTGTGTGTGTTCTGATGTGTTCTGGTGTGTGTGTGTGTGTATGTATGTGTTCTGGTGTGTGTGTGTGTGTGTGTTGTGTATGTGTTCTGGTGTGTGTGTGTGTGTGTGTGTTGTGTATGTGTTCTGGTGTGTGTGTGTGTTGTTTATGTGTTCTGGTGTGTTCTGGTATGTGTGTGTTCTGGTGTGTGTGTGTGTGTGTGTGTGTGTGTTGTGTATGTATGTGTTCTGGTGTGTGTGTGTGTGTGTGTGTTGTTTATGTGTTCTGGTGTGTTCTGGTATGTGTGTGTTCTGGTGTGTGTGTGTGTGTTGTGTATGTATGTGTTCTGGTGTGTGGTGTGTGTGTGTGTGTGTTGTGTATGTGTGTGTTCTGGTGTGTGTGTGTGTGTGTGTGTGTGTTGTGTATGTGTGTGTTCTGGTGTGTGTGTGTGTGTGTTGTGTATGTGTTCTGGTGTGTGAGTGTGTGTGTGTGTTGTGTATGTGTTCTGGTGTGTGTGTGTGTTGTTTATGTGTTCTGGTGTGTTCTGGTGTGTTCTGGTGTGTGTGTGTGTGTGTGTGTGTTCTGGTGTGTGTGTGTGTTTGTGTGTGTGTTGTGTGTATGTATGTGTTCTGGTGTGTGTGTGTGTGTGTGTGTGTGTGTTTGTGTATGTGTTCTGGTGTGTGTGTGTGTGTGTGTGTTGTGTATGTGTTCTGGTGTGTTCTGGTGTGTGTGTGTGTGTGTGTGTGTGTGTGTTGTGTATGTGTGTGTTCTGGTGTGTGTGTGTGTGTGTGTGTGTGTGTGTTGTGTATGTATGTGTTCTGGTGTGTGTGTGTGTGTGTGTGTGTGTGTGTTGTGTATGTGTTCTGGTGTGTGTGTGTGTTGTTTATGTGTTCTGGTGTGTTCTGGTGTGTATGTATGTGTTCTGGTGTGTGTGTGTGTGTGTGTGTTGTGTATGTATGTGTTCTGGTGTGTGTATGTATGTGTTCTGGTGTGTGTGTGTGTGTGTGTGTGTGTGTGTATGTGTTCTGATGTGTTCTGGTGTGTGTGTGTGTGTATGTATGTGTTCTGGTGTGTTCTGTTGTGTGTGTGTGTGTGTGTGTGTGTGTGTGTGTTCTGGTGTGTGTTTCTGTGTGTGTTTATGTTTGTGCGCTGTTTCTTGCTGCTGTCACTCTGGCTTGCTTAGTTGGGAACATTTGATATCCAATAATATATATTACATATATATGTGTGTGTGTGTGTGTGTGTGTGTGGGTCCTTAATTATTTCCCTTGTCTTTCAGTCGTGTTACACTGGAGACAGTTACAGTGATCCCGTGGCTTTACACCGGCTCTCTCTCTCTCTCTCTGTGTGTTACACACATCTGTCAGTATCACCGTGACAAATGAAACACGTTTCTGTGACTTTCTTCTTTCAAAACCCTGATTTGTCCTCGATCTGCGGTGTGTCGCATGAGCGCAGTGATCTGAGGCGCAGGAGCGCCGCTGGGCTCGGCCAGGCATGATGCCATCTCCAGCTTCATGTTGGCACGGCTCCGTCGCCCTTGCCCTTGCCCTGTCGATGCCAGCCGAAGGCACAGGGTGGCACCTCGGCCAAGCTGCCCAATGGTCCAGCTAATCATATGCATCTCTGTAGGGCACTGAACTGTGCCAGCTCATGCCACCCTGAGAGAAACACCGATCACATGACCTCCGTTCAGTCAAGATTTCACTTTCTTTTGTTTAATTAGCGCGCTTTGTTAATTCAAGACACCAGAAGGTGGACTCAATGGACTTCCAAGCGCACAACACACCCTAGCAACCACCCAAACAAGCTACAAACACCCTAGCAACGGCCCGACACGCAAGCGTTGAGTTCAGAACATGCAAAAACAGTCAGTGTTGCATCATCACGTAAAAGCAGCTTACGAGAGCAAACTTCTCGTCGTCGTCATCACGCCTCTCAGAGCTGCTAGAAGCCACATTAGCCGTGTGAAGTGGGGTCAGAGGTCAGCAGCTCGGCAGGGTTAAATAGGTTTTCGGTCTTCTTGTGTTTAGTGTGTGTTTTCTGTATTACAATCAGCTTAATAGACTGATGAGACAACAGGGTGTGTGTGATTGTGTATGTGATAGCGTGTGTGAGCGTTTTCATGATTTATGAGGACACAAATGTGTCACGGGTATTACGACAAACATGTTTTTTGAGGACATTTCATGAATAAAAATCTAAAATAGCAGAACATTTTGTGTGATGGGTAGGTTTAGGGGTGGGGGTAGTGTAGGGGGACAGAATGTACAGTTTGTACAGTAGAAAAACCATTACACCTATGGAATGTCCCCATAAACCATGAAAACACAACGTGAGTGTGTGTGTGAGTGTGTTTGAGTGTGATTGTGTTAATGTGTGCATGTGTGTGTTTATATGTGGCTGTGTCAGTGTGTGTGTGTGTGTGTGTGTGTGTGTGTGTAAATGTGCTTGTGTGATTGTGCGTGTTTGAATGTACGTGTGATTGTGTGTGTGTGTGTAAATGTGTGTGCATGTTTGTGAATGTGTGATTGTTTGTGCATGCGAGTGTGTGTGTGATTGTGTGTGTGTGTGTGTGTGTGTGTGTGTGTGTGTGTGTGCATGTGTGTGTGTGTGTGTGTTACAGGTGGACTTTCTGATGAGAGCATCTGTTGTCTGTACAGATGAGTGACCCACAGCGGGACGGACACACCTTACACAGGAGGTGTGTGTGTGTGTGTGTGTGTGTGTGTGTGTGTGTGTGTCGTAACCTTGTGTCTCTCAATGTCAAGTGCTTTGCGATGATGTTGTATTTACTCACTTTCATTGGTCTGAGGTCAGTGTGATCAGTACTCTCTCTCTCTCTCTCTCTCTCTCTCTCTCATGTTGGTCTTGTGTTGTAGATAAAGAGGAAACAGCGGGCTGGAAAAAAGGAAATTGAGGAATTTAGAGCGCAAGCGACACTTTGGCTGAGTGCCATCCAGTCTCTGTGTCTGTCTCGCTCTGTCACTGACACTGTGTAAACTCTTATCCTCTCTGATCCGTCTAACCTTTCCGTGTGCTGCTGGGAGACACGTCACATGATCAGCAGTGATGCTGCGGTCCTGATGCTGCGACATGAAGGGTCTTCGAAGGCTCATTGTGATCACACTCACCTGTGCGTGTGAGACGGTGAGATGAGAAACAGCGAGATCAGATCTGCTGCGGTGGTCTGTGGTGATACTCAAACTGTTTTCACAGCTAAATACACATTTCCATACACACATACTAAATATTGACTGTACTCTATCCAGCTGTAAATCTACTGCTGGCTCAGGATAAAGAACTGTATAAAATAAAATAAAATGAAATAATAAAAAAGTATTAAATTAAATTAAATATTAAATTGAATTAAATCAATTTAAAAAATAAAAAAGTATTAAATTAAATTAAATTTTAAATTAAATTAAATAATTAAATTAATGGGATTAAAGGACAGTATTACGTACTTTATTTACTTTATGTTTCCAAAGTTAAACCTGATAAAAGAAATAACAATATTTTTTAATAATTTAAACAAAAAAGGAAATAAATAAATACATACATACACATACATAAAGATACAATACAAACTAATCTCTTATTTTGATAAATTAACAAATTATAACAATGTCATAAACAAACTATAACATTAACAAATAAATAAATAGAGATAAAAATGAACAAAACAAATAAATAACATTTAGTAAATAAATAAACAAATAATAAAATGTTTAATATTTTTTCTAAATAAATAAATGGAAATAAACAAATAAATACATACACAAAAATAAAATATATTAATAAAAAGTAATTATTCATTTTAATAACTTAAATAAAAACAAATAAAAGTATTTTAATAAAACTGTACTGCCTGCCGAAGAGAACTTCTGCGTAGCTGACATATAAATTATATCCACATTCCTATATCTGCTAAAGATCCTGAAGTGAACGGCTCAAAAGTTTTCCCAGCATCCTGAGCGTGTGACGGTTTGCTCATCTGGAGCTAAGGAGCAGAAAGAGGTGCTCGTGACATCAGCCAATCACAGCTAAACGTCCCCCGAGGTCCATGAGTGCAAACACCCCGAGAGACGGAGCCCCGCCCTGCCCCGAACATGAACTTGTGCCCCCTGACCCAGATTTGACCCCTCACACACACACACACACACACACACACACAGGCGGCCTCTTCTCCAGTGCATCCCACTGAAGTGCGAAAATAAGACATCGTATCTATTAACACATCCGTCTGAGAGTCTGTGGGGATAAAACACAGAGCAGGACGGGAAAAACTCCCGGACAGACCGACCGATGGATGGAGAGGTGAGAGAGACGGCCGTCGCGGTAACAAGCCGCATCTCTGTTCAAACATGTGGAGGTGAAAATCTCACACACACACTCATATCACACATCGATCGCTCCGATTGATCCACACACACTCTGATCAATAGAGAGGAATCTGTCTGGACATGTAGAGCAGAACAAAGGAAGCTCAAAACCAACAACTCACATCTCCAACCAAACACATTAGTGATTGTGAATATTATTGTGTGTGTGTCGCACATGCACTGGCTCTCAGGGAATAATTGGGCTGATTTCGGGCAGCGTTCTAACACTGGATGTGTTTCTGTAACGAGTTGAACTCGTTATCACGGGGAACCTTAATTGCTGTGTTCTTACAGCATCTGAGAGCCGCGTGTGAC